>MQUG01000163.1:0-103885 GCA_007213375.1 Steinernema feltiae
ACAATTAAAACTTACTTCATGTCGCTTCACGATTGACTCATTTTCTGACAACAGCGATGGGAAGATGAAGACATTCAGAAGGACGGCGGAGAAGAGTAAAACGAAGAGAAAATAGAGAACAATTCGTTTCGCGTGGGGAAGGCAGTGACACATCGCAGCGGGATTCAACTCATTTGGGAACCCACTGAAGAAAGAAACTAAAAACAGAACCACGTGGATCTTGAAGCAAGCTCTCTTGAAGATAGCTCTAAAATGTAGAAAGACCAGAGGAGCTACCGAGCGTCTTGAGATGGAGCGCTGAAAACCAACACAACGCACGTTAGATATTCTACTGATCGGTTTGACTCTGCATAGAAAGGTGAGAAATAGGATTAGTGAGGCGAGGTGTGATTGCTCTGTGGAGTCTTCACAACTCATTCCAATTCAGTTCGTGATGCTCGTCTTAGTTAGCAGAATTTACATACACACTAGAATCACAAAGTTACAAATACAATAATCACAGCTCATTGTTCTTGTTAAATTCAGCATAATCGATAAATCCATCGTCGTCCTCATCACTTTTCAATAGCAACGTGTCCACCTGCTTCTCCAAATCGTTTTCTGTAAGCTTCGGTCCTCCTAAAAAATAAGCGCACATAAGAACAACTGAGTGTTTGTAAAGTCAAATTACCTGAGTGCTCGTACATATGATCGAGACCCTTCAAAACCTCGAGTCCATCAAGTTTGCCGTCTTTGTTGCCGTCGTACATAGTGAAGAGGTGGAACTTCTGCTGCTCGGGTGTCATACGGCTGAGTTTTTCGAAATCGAGAACTCCGTCCAGATGCGATTTCATGTGTCTGAAACGCGATGCCTGATTTTACACAAGGAATGATGACTTACTCCACTTCGCTCTGCTTTTCGCCATGCTGATGCGGAGTCACTGAAACAAGAAGGGCGGCAAGCAGGATAAGAGTCGATGATCGGATCATCCTGAAAGCAGTAAAGTGAGCAATCGAATAAACGTTCCACCCACAACGACGACGAAAATCAAAATCGCCGTAGAACCCCTCAGCGGCGTGCGCGAGGTGGAGCAGCAATCGCAATGGTGCCGAAAGGCGAGCGAGAGTGAACGAGAGTGAAATATTCCAAACTTGGCATCTACGTGATTTCTTTGATACCACAAATGTTAAATCGTGTTTTCACCTTTGTCTAGACACTCCAAACACCGTCTGCCATGGAGAGCGACGTTCGTGAATTGCGCGTTTTGCAGTCTCGCAGTGGGCATTGCTTGAGCTTTGATGAAGGAAGCCGCGGTCAGTCGATCAACGAGAAGCATGGAGCGAAGTGGAGGCGAATTCAAGCCAGTGTCTAAGCGATAGTAAGTCATCTATCTCCTCGTTCTCCTCAATACCCGTCTCCATTTTAGCAGCGTTCCTCCGATTCGTCTTTCGGATGCCGATCTTGCATTTCTGGACGAGTCCACCGAATCCGAGGCGAGTTGCGCGTCAACGCAAACTCAGTACTTAGACGATGTGCCTCGAGATTCAATGCAACTTATCGCGATCCGTCAGCTGGCCACTGTTCTCGTTCTCGTCTCATTGGGAGTCTTCTTGATGCTGCTCACTCCGCTCGTCACGCGGGTTCCGGTCTTCGGTCTCCTCCTGTTGCCGTTTTCTTTTTTCGTCCACGATTGGATTATTCTGCACAGTTCGAAGCTCACTCGCCGTTTCACACCGATCATCAACGTCAAAAGCATGCTCGCGTCTTCCTCGTATGCTTCATTATCAATGCTGACAATACTTTGACCAATTTCAGTGCCTACAACCCAGCTTTTAACGAGTTTTTTGCGAATCCTCAATTCAAAAATCGCGTTTACAATTGTTGCTTCTATGGACCTGAGTTGAATCCGGATATTCCACGAACTGCTGATGAAGTTAGGTATGCGTGCCTTATAGAATTTCCATGGTTTTAGTTGTTGTTTGCTTTAGCGATAACGAGCGAAAGAGTCCACCGACCAGTGAAGCTTGCGAATCTGAGACGAAGAAGCAAAAGAAGGAGAAAAATTAAATTTTGTGTCACGTAGCTTGTAAAGAAGAATTTTTGCGTGGTTCGGTCTGTACAACCTCGCAGCTGCGCTTTTGGTCCCTCAACTCGATCGTCCGAATCAAACAAATGCCGACTTGCCGATAATCACGAGATCGTCAATGACGTTTCGTTTTCGCAATTCGAAAGACCTCGCCGTCCTTCGCCGCTCTGTGTGCCGATTCGAACGGCGTTGGCGAATATTTGCTCTGTCGATGTCCATTGTATTGCGGTTGGCCGTTCAAACTGAGTGAGTGTTTGTGTGCGTGTGATGCCGAAGTTTGAAATCCAAGAGCCACCGCGTGAGTAAACAGCGGTGATTTCAGACCAACGTATTGTCGATTTTTGACCTTTTGTAAGCGCTTGAACAAACGTCGTTAAAACTCTGAGAGGCTAGGATGTTTACTGTTTTGTGTAACGGTTCGGACGAATGGACGCATCTGATGCTTTGTTGACAACTTATCGCTGGTAAACAGGAACGACCAGCTTGAATTCATGTTTGGTCATTGAAGTACAGTTCGTATCGTTACTCCTTTGTTTCATTTCTTTTTCACAAGTTGATAAAGCAGAGCAAAGAGCGATTGACCGAGAGCACTTTGTTGCAAAGAGCACTTTTTATATGCACAAACCATTAAGTGGTCTTATCGCTGCTGCGCTGCTGACGACCAAATAAACGTTTTCCTTTTGTTCATATCGTTTAGTGAGCGTCAGACTACTACAACGGGCGCTATACACATGAAGTTTGAGTCATACAGTACCCTCACCAGTCGCCACGTATTGTGTTTTTTCCTCTAATTGCAGTTCCTCTGTCAATGCGATAAGATCACGATGTTCATTTACTCAAAAGTACTTTGCAAGGGCAAGAGAAACCACAAAAAGTGTCCTTTCGCAAGCCAATGCCTGCGGCCTTGAACCTGAAACCCAATCGACTGGTCACTCGACGAGAGCTGACCCGATTCCCGAAGCCTCGCTCGATGCCTTCGAAGATCCCCGCCGCGATTCTTCCGCGTGTTCCCTTTCGCTTCTCTCCCCACTTAGCGCCGTTCCCCATTCACTCCGCCGCCTCTTGAAGCAGCCTTGAGTCGCCGATGGCCTTCACGCTTCCAGCTCACGCCGCATTATTTCCCTGGCGCCCAGTTTTCCGCAGCCATTATGCAATAACCGCCGCCCGCAAAAACGGCCGCGCGAAGCAGCCTGCAACCGGTCCGCTGGTTCGTTGGCGATCGGAATTCCACTTCGCTTTCGCTTCCAATTTCCCCAAATACCCTTCACGCAGCAGCAACATAGCACATGCGAAACTTTCACTCCAAGCGGATTACGATAGCGCAGGTCGTTCGCCGTCACGCGAATGACGAATATTGCATGCAGCAGCGACGAGTGCGGACGACAGGAAGGACGTAATCCAAATCCACCGTATCGGAGCGATGAAGCGACGGTAATTGAGAGGAGGGCGATGGCAATTATCGAGCAAAAACGAGCGGAAAACGGTGCTTTCGGGAACAGAAACATGTTCTGGCGCGGTGCGCCTGCGAATCATGCGTAATCGGTCGAAAAAAGAGTTCCGAACGGTAGAACTATATGTGTTACAGCAGCACAAACACGGAACGACAAACGAGAGGCGCGGAGGAGAGGAAACTGAAAGGTTGGGCGAGATGATCGACGCGAATCAGCTGATCGGAAGTCATAAAGCAGCGAATTCGGTCTGCGCGGTCGACTGGACCGGTCTTCCTGCTTGAACGCGTCGGCTCGTTGTCGGCTCGAGCATCTGAGAGACGAGGAAGGCGACCAGAGGAACAAGAGAGTCAGTCATATGAGGGCGTTCTGGATGCGTCACTCGGGGAATCATCGCTGGCCAAGTCATCGGTCAGTGGTGAACACACACTAGGCTGTCATTGTGTTTCTTGGCTGCCAGGTTCTACACGTCTTCTGAGGCTCCAACGCTTGGATTCCCTCCCTTTCACAGTAGACCCTTGTTCTCTGGCGCTAACACCGGCCTTAATCGCGTCATTTAGACCGTCGGCTGCGTGCGAAGTCATCCAAAAGTGATTTATTCACGTATAATCAACAAATTAATTCGATTTCGAAAAGTATGCCAGTGAAATCGTTTAATCTCCGACGAGATGACCAAAAATGCGTCGGCGGCGGCGCTGTTTTCGTGTGCGACGTCGCGAATCGGCGAAGCGCCTTTGGCATTGACCTTGAATCGCTCGGCTGCTGTTGGGTAGCCTCGACGGCCATTTGCGGAGTCGGACGGTGGTTCGCAGCAAATTCATCTCGACCACTCCGACGACGCTCCGCGCTTGTTTTTGTTCTCCTCTACAGGCGCGCCGTCGTGGTCACCTTCGGACGACTTTGAAATGATCGTTCGATGACCTCGCGCCGGCTTAGATTATTGTGTGCTCTGCGCTGGGTTACGGTAGATTTTGCTTCCTGTTTATCGAGTTGCGCTGCTGTTAACGCTTGCTCGCAATGTTTTTTTGCCCTTTTTCCATTGTTGTGTCTATCGTAACCCTCAACTCGCTCTCTGTCCCTCTCCTCCCGCAAAGGTCGCCTTTTTGCGATCCACAAAAACGTCTTCTTCGCACATAAATCCGCGCCTTGCGAGCTCGTTTTGCAACGGCGGCGCTTCGCTGATATGCAACTAAAACTCCCATAAAACTCTCCCTCTCTTCCAGCGACTGTCGCGCGGCGCTGTAAAAAGCGCGAAGCAAACAAAGCTGCCCACCGCAGCGCCGAAACCGCCGCCGCCGGTGACGTCAGCGTTGTGGAGGGATTCGGAAGAGAGCGAAAACGCCGACGACGAACACACAAACGACAAAAGAATTCTTTTTGAAACGCGAGAAACCTGCCGAGCACAAGCACAACACAACAAAAGCAATTTTTTGGCAACGACGCGGTGAAACACGCCGCCGGACGCAGCTGGCGCAGCGCACAAAGCGAAATCGTGTCGTTTGACAGATGTAACAACATGTGAGGCCGCTGGCAGGTGAATAACTGATTCGGGACGAAGCCGCAAAACGAGATTCCAACGAGTTTGTGCGAAACGACCAAGAAAAGACGCATTTTCGTGTTTGCACTCGGCTCCGAGCCGATCTCTTGTTTTCCTGGAGTCAGAAGCTGCTTCTGAATAGCGGCGGATTGAAGGCGACTCAGACCGCCATAAGCCTCCGTCGAGACCGCATTTCCAGGCTTAACTAGGCCGTGTGATGAAAATGGTTATTCACTTCATATTTCTAATTAGTGCGTTGCGCTCGCGCTCGCAGAAGCGTTTTCCGAGATGACTTTTCGTTTTCCCAGCGCATACAACCAGCCAGGAGCCGAGCAGACATCGCAAATGACTCTTTTCCAAGCAGTCAATTCGATTATTTCGTTGAATTCGATTTCTGATTGATAAGACGCACGTTGTACTTCTCTGCTTCTTCCAACTTTCGTTTCAGGCGCGCGTGGGACGCGTCCCCAGAGTCCAAATCCGACGTTGACCTCGTGAAATTCCATGAAATATCGGTTTTCACAACATAAATACGACTTGTCGACCGGCCCAGAAATCGAGCATCAAGTGGGCTTCCTCAGTGTCCTGATCGTATTGGCCTAATCGAATGGTAGGCGTTGTTCGTCGAGGTGCATCTGCATTGTTTCTTCTCAATTCCGCCGCTCCAATCGCAAACAATACCTCGTAATTTATGACTTCGGCGTCGCGACGTCTTCGGAGAAACCTCGCAGGTGCGTCGCCCGCGTGCTTAGTCACAGTCACTAAACAAACCCTTGCAATCACGTCACTTCCAGGACGGTCCCTGGACGGCTCCGCGTTTTCCCAGCGCTTTTGTCTCCGAAAACGCCGCCGACGACGATCCAGAACAGGAAAAGCCGGCTTTCACTTTCGCCCTCGCTCGCTCCATTGTGCCCCTTCGGCGTCCATCGCTCTTCGCACGTCACAGTCACACCGCCGCGCGCCGCGAATCCGCACAAACGCAACAAAACAACAACAAATCAGGCCCAATCAACCCGCGCGCGTCCCTAGGGGCTCTCGGGTACGTCTTCTCGCCTCGTCTTGTAGCGAAAGCCCTCCGCCACCACCATCGAATCACTGTTTTCATCTTTCTTTATTTATCTTTCAAGTCGCAAAGACGAAAACGGAACGGAAACGCGATACTTCTGAGAGGGAAGACAAGAAGATGGAGGAGCGAATCCATATCTGATGGAAATCGCATGCAAATGCCGCTCGAGAGTTCCTCTATTTGTATAGCGGCCGATTGCATTCGTTTTTTGGAGTTTCGCGGCTGCGCAAATAAAGAGAAAGAGACATTCGCGAATTCTGGAGTTTGCCGGTCGGGATTCTGGTGTTGCTGCGCACCCCAAGAGCGCCTACTGTAGCGCCTCACAACAAATCGCATGCTCTGTGCCTCGCCCTCGATTGTATAGCGCGCTTTGAAAGTTTTCATCGAAATTCGGAATGTTAACAAAACTGCGAGGAGACCAATCATGCGCTCCTCAATGGCTACAAGAAGGCAACAAGAACAGCGCCGAAAACGCCTCCTCCACCACTGAGTCACGTCGACGATCGCTCCCTCTGCTTTCTGCTTCGTTTGTGCATTGTTGTTGCGTGCGTGTGGCATGTTGTTGTATGACGGCGGCGGCCGGCGGGCGAAGCCCCGAGCGTCCGACGTTTCTGTTTGCCTAATGGTTTGCATTTCGTCGTCGCCAGCCGTCGTTTGTCATTGTGTGTTCTTTCCGATTCCGCGGCGGCGCGTTGTCGTCCGGAAATGGAATCGCCAGCGGCTGGAACTCTGGAACGAAGAGAAGGACGGATTTGGGGGATGACGAGTGGACCGAGCAGCGCATCTATGAGTAAGTCGTTCGTCCCGCGAAAGGACATGGAACTCAATCATGCTAATAGCAACAGGTGTCCATTCACTTCGCTGTGGCCGCGATACGAATTTAAATCTGGCATCCGCCGCCGTTGTTTGCAAACGCGCGTTTCCGCCGACTTCGCGTGGACTTCAGACGCGAATTATTTATGCGTTTTGCCTTATGAGGCGTTGAATGGTCGCGGCGTGGGTTCGCAACATGCGAGCTGCGCACGGCGATGCTCCTTCGCCGCTCTGCGCTTTTGATCTTCTTTTCGATGTGGAAATGAATAATTCGCTCCGGGCGCCTCCGTTCAGATATTAACGAGATTATTTCTTTTTCACCTCCAAACGCGCCCTTTTTCGGCGCCTTTTTCTGCTTCGTGTGTGTCCTTCGCGGCTCGCTTCGTCCATCGGCAAACAACTTCCAGCGCATAAAAGAGTTAAAACAAACATTTGTTTACATTTCGCGTCGTCGTCGGCGGCGGCGCGCGTTTCACTTATGCAAATACGTCTTCCGATCGGCCGCCGGCGATTTTCTGCGCGCGCTGATCGCCGCTTTGGTGGTCGTCGCGGAATTTTTTGTTTCGTGATTTGCAAATTAGCCCCAACTACGCCGCTTCTCTCGCTCGCTCGGCGCTCGGTGGCGGTGAGCGAAAGCTCCTCTGGCGACTCGTTCTGATTCGGTCGTCGATCACTCGTGGCGAGCGACCAATCTGAAACAAACCTGTCTAAGCCCTGAAGACCATCGCCAATTCGGTCGATGGCGCGCAGCGAGCTCCCCGGCCGGAGGGGTGAAGGGTTCAGCGCCGTGCCCAGTCGCTTCGAAAACAAGTTCAAACCTTTCGCTTCGCTGATCGTCAAATCGTCGTTTTCTGTTTTGAGACAAGCGAATTGTTACAAAACACCGCCGGGGGCAATTAGGGAAAACGAGGGGAGGGGTACGGTAGGGTCCAGCGACTTGCAGAGATGATCAGGTGACCATTCCGGTTCCACTCTCCCTCAGCGCGCGCGTTGTCCTTTAACACACCGAAGCTCTGCAGTTTCCGATCTAATCTTCCGTTCTACGGTAGCTGACCACGTTTTCGGCAGTGCGATGCTGGTCAAAAAACGGTCAATCGCTCAAAAAGCGAGCGCTTCAAGGTCAGCCGCGCATAGCTGGCGCTACAATTCCACCTGCAACATTCCGAACACTCGCTTTTGCTGACTGATCGAGTTACCACCGCTCCTCTGGCGCCCAAACTAGCCTCCATCACTCCACGCAAATCTCCTTCCCACTTTGGCGATTATTTCACTTTCGATTTTTGCATAAAATGGTCGCCAATCCGGTTCTTCCTCGTGTGCGCGCGCGCAGATCACGCAGGAAGGGGATTTCGACGGACCACAACGAGTGGCCTTGTCTGCGTTAGGTAATCGCGAAGCTAGTTGTCGCCCGAGGCGATTTACGGCGGTGACCATCGCGCGTTGCGCAACCGACGACGTCGGGGAAGTGCTCGAAGCGCGTGTAAGTGTCTTCTTGCATCCGACCGCTCCGCCCGACGGACCAGTTTTTGGCTTATAGCCACCGCCCGCCCTCCAGGCAACGTCGTCAACCGACGTGCGTGGTCGTCTGGTGACAACACTCACGCGGCGTCGCCGGCGAGCTTCCCAGATTCGCTTTCACTTCGCGCGACAGTTTCCCTTTCATTTATTTATTCTTCTGTGTTGTGTCCAGCGCGGACCACGCGCTGCCTAGCCATCCTCTAGGTCTTTTAGCAGCACTCCTAATTGGGTTTCGGCCTGCAGGAGGTCTCTAGAGTCTTTGAAGGTTTAAGGGATGAATTCGCTGCTCTGTAAACATTTGTTTCTTTCTGTTTGCAGCTGACTGTCGCTCTTCCCTTTGCAAACGGCGCTTCTTTGGAGATTGTCACTGATCAGAGATCCCAGCTGATCTCTCTAGTCTCTCCACGAGCACCTCCTCGATCCTCCACTAACTAGAATGTTCCAGCCAGCTTTCCGGTCACTATCGAACAGCAACATAGTTCACTTTCCCCCAGCGCTGACCTTCCTTGGGATTACGGTAAGCGACACCCCTCTCTTTTCGTATTTGAGAATTCAGACCCTTTGTGACGAGCTGCGTTCGCTTTCCCCATTATCAGTTCCAATTTTAAGAATTCTGACCACAGACGTCTTCTGTACGATTCCGCGTCGGCGCCGTCGTCATGATTATCTCCAAATGTTGCAGAGCGGCGTCTGTCACCAACGCGCGGTCCCCCTTTTTTGCGTCCCCCACTCCGGCGCGTCCTTATCATCGTCCGGAGTCGTTTCTTCTTGTGTATATTCGTTGTATGTATAGCTCTTCTCTTCTTCTGCTCTGTCGCCGCCGCCATCATTTTGTTGGCCATCCATCGGCCCTCCGGCGCTCCTCTCGTCATCGTCGTCATTATCAAGCGCCTGCGGCAACGCTCCTCCGCTCTCCGCGGCCCCCCAAACGTCCGCCATTGTTCGCCTTCCCCTCTTCTTCTTATTTCGCTACACTTTATTGGACCCCCAGCGCGCGCGCACGCGTCTCCAGGTGTCTTTTTTATCGTCACGCGACTGATAAGGGCCGCCGACCGTCCACCGCTCTCGCTCGCCTCTCCTTCCTCCTCCAGGCGATGCGAATGGACAATGGTGATTAAGACGGAGAGGACGGCGGCGTCGCCTCGCTCGTTCCTCAAAAAACGCGGTTCGCTGTATAGTGTATAGTGTGATTATGTTTGGCCGCGAGCTGAAAAGCGGCGGGAGGACCGCCGCCGCCGACGCCGCTTTGACGTATTGCCCTCGGGCCCGCGAAGTCATGTGGCGTGCGCCGGCTGGCCGGTCACTTGGCCAGCCGATCCCTCTTTTCCAAGACTTTCTCGGGCTGAGGGTCTGAAATCTTCGAATTTCTTGTTTTTCGCGATTGATTTGCGAGTTTCTCTGCTGTTTGCCTTCGAAATGCTAATCGCGTTAGCTATTTATCCGTGATTTCTGTAAGAATCTTGAATTTTGGCCCGGAAAACACGTTCACGTGCCGCTCCTTTTAAGGAATTGTGTAGCAAAATGCGTCGCACAGCGTTCCTACAGTTTCCGCGCACTCATTCGCGCTCTCTTGACCCTCGTTCGAAGTTCTCTTTTCAAATTGCAACGTTTGTTTTCGCTTTGGGGGATTAATCGCCTCCCTCCCAAGATTTATCTCTTTCAAGCGCGTTCCTCTGACCGTCACTTGGCCATCTCCGCTCCCCGATTGCTTCCAGCCGCGCCTAATCCTCGCGGATGTGTTGCACTTTACGCTCTCATGGCCGAAGTGATTAATCGCCCCCAGCGACGACACCGCCGGCGACGTCGTCGTCGTCCAGACACAGAAGTGCCGTGCGCGTCATGCAAAACAACAACACAACACGCACACGCGATTTCCTCCGCCGCCGCCGCTCCTCGCCCCTCCGCTTAGCGCATCCATTTTGTACTTTTTCGGGGAGTCGCCGCCCGTTGACTGACAGATCAAAGGCCTTTGTGTCCTTTCGAAGACGGTCCTGGCGACGCGCCAAGGCATAAAAGGCCACACAGGATCGGCAGGTTCCAGGGGCGATCGGCGGCGGCGTTTTTTTGGCCTGTTTTTGTTATCCGACGGACGGTCGCCTAGGGCACACAAACAACAATACCCTATGTTTACCGGGCGCACGCCGACAGCAGCGGTGATGTTGCTTGTGTTGCCGGCAAACAGAATGCGAAGGAGTGAATCTTCGGCCTCGCGTCACTTGTTTGTCGTTGAGAGGAGCCGATGCAATGTTGCATCGGCCGAAAACAACCCAAAACGCGCTCCGTTCGGTCTCCACATCTCGCTGATCGCTTTCTGGTCAGAAAAGTGATTTTTGAATCGAGAAAATGACGAAAAACAACTTGCAAAACATCAAAGTTTTGGTTAACTTCGACCTCGACAGCGTTGTTTTCCGCACCAAAGTGCAGCACTCACAGGGGGGCTATTTGGGTCAGAAACGAGTCGTCCAGTGGACCAAAGATCGCGGCAACGGTAAATAATCGCTTTTTGCCTCAAATTCTGCATTTCGTCCCGGTGCAGAGCGCGAAATGCGAAAAAACGCGATTTCGATTGATCCGCCGATCACTTTCTATTACACTTTCGCTTTCTTCTCCGTTTTCCTTCCTGGATTCCGGTTTGCCCGAGGGTGGACGACGCCCTCCCAGTCGACAGCTCTCGGTCCATCGGCCGCGCGACTGGCCAGAGAACGAGAGGACGCGGGAAAACACTTGCGACGACGTCGACAACGACGGCGTGTGTTGTTGGCGACACGCGGGGCGCCCTCAAGCGATATTTTCTTCTTCTTCCCGCTCTCTATGCCGCATTCTCTAACCAACCAACCAACCAACCGGCCGCCGCCGCCGGTGGCGACAGAGAGAAGCGAAGAGAGCACATACACATTCACATACACACTCGCCACACACATACATCCATACGATCATCCAAAAAACCCTCGCGCTTCTCTGCCGCGCTCCTTCTCTCCGCTGGCGGCGATTTTTCCGGCCACCAACGCCGCCGCCACCGCCGCTAGCCTGCCGTAGCCGAGGCTAGCCAGGCAGGCAGCCTCAGGGCCGGAGGCGCGGCGCCTCTCTTCCTGCTCCATGAGACCGACTCTTCTGAATGTATTTCTGCCACTTCAGACCGCTGCTGACTGTTGATCGTCAGAGTCCCGGCGACCTCGTCATCATCAGCTGTTTTGCTTCACCGCGAATCCCCATTATCCTCCTTCCTTCTCCCCCATTGACGTCCGTTCACTCAGAATCGTCGCCGATGACGTGAAAAACGCGAATTGCGCGCCAGAACAACACCCAAACGGGCTGGGAATCTCGGGATTAAGCGTGCGACCACTCGGACACTCGCTAATCTACAGTAGGATGACGTTAAGTGGCGCGCTTTGCGGGATTTCGCCTTGCCTTCAGCTCTGTTTGTTCGTTTACGACGCTTTTTATCTTCTTCTTTGTTTGCAAATGGTGATAAGGGCGCCGGCCGCGAACAGAAGTGTTCATTTTTGTTTCGACGCCCGAATTTATTCACCGCCGCATTAATGGCGTATTAGGAAAGCAGACCGCAGTTAAATAACAAATTAGCGCCGCCGTCCCCCTCTACCGTGTTTTTCGCCACCGTAATCCTCTAAACTCTCGCTTTTTCGGATTTTCGCTGAAGAGAGACGACTCGGCCGGCCTAGTGAAAACCAGAATCTCGCGATTCCAAAAAAGCGCGCGAGTCTTCGAGGAGTTTGTGTGTATAGCGTGGTTGCAGGCGCTGCCGCTCCTTGCGGGACACCGAGTAATTATCCCTCCCGGTCGCTGCCACGCGCGGTGTTCTTTTTTGTTGCACATGCCGGCCGCGTGTATGAATGTGTATGTGTGTGTGTGTGTGTGTGTGGATGCTGCTTGTGTATATGCCCCGAGGCACTATTGCGGCCCTCGGCCAGCGATGCAGCCAGCCGTTCGTCGTTCGCAACCAGCAAACGACGCTGCCGCCGACGACGACGATTGCTAGGCGTGGCCAATGGCGACAGCCGGGAAAAGAGAAGAATATTGCAAACATATACACACACTCATACATGCACATGCATTATACAAATCGAAAAGAGAGCGGAAAAGAGTCTGCAGAAAGAAGACAGAAGACCGACTGGCCACTCGCGCGCTCGCCGGCCAGACGGCCGCTTGTTTGTCCAGCGTCTGCTGAATCGTCCGCAGACCGCCTCCGGCCAGTTTCCGGTGCAAACAAAAACCGGAGTTGAAGGAGTGGACTTTAGAAGCGCGCGAGCGAGCGGCGAGTGGACATCGCGCATGTTCCTGGTCAGTCGACTCTTCCGGGAGCTCCGAGTGCACCTGCGCTCCTCCGATTCTAGTCCGCGTTTGCTTTTCCCCTTATCCGCTGCACTCTTGCCGTGCTCTCTACCTGTGCGCGCTCTAGAGCTGCACTATTGACCATCTACCGTATCTCCTGATCGTGTGCACCTCAGCTGAGATTCAATTATTCAACTTTTTCGTATATTTCGCACACGATTACAACTGCGCCTATTTTTAGGCAGTGCAGAGCATATGTCAACGGCCTCATCGCCTCGTTTCCGAGCTATACAACATTTGCGCAATCAAAATTCGCTCTTTTCGCAATGTTGCCGAGTAGTCGACTCTTTTGCGCCTCGCTTGCATGTTAATTGGATGTCCGCGGGTCCTCCGCAACGCTTTTTCGCGGCCACCGGCTACTTGACGGACGGCGGTGGTCACTCTTCGCCGCTCCTTCGCTGTCAGTTGTTTTCGCGCCAACGAACCAGCTGGGCCCTCCTGGACATCGCCGGCCACTCACGTTTATTCAAATTGCTGCGCGTGTAGCTCCTCTCCGTAGAGGAGCATCAGCAGCAGCAGCAGCAGCGAGTGGTGGAGAGCAGCAGGAAAGCAACCGGCGGGCGAGCGAAAACCCGTTTTATAGACGGCGAAAGCTGAAAACGGCGGCTTCCAGATGGCTTTTCGCGTGTGTTTGTGTGGTTGTGTTGGTCTCTCGGTGGTCGACCGACGTTCACGTCGCCGAGGGCCTTAGGTAACCGCCCCCAGCGCGGTTCCCACGAAAAAGTGTCCCTAGACGCGTCGTCGACCGACCGCCGCACGCGTCGATCTTCTGATCGGTCGGCCCTCGGGCGATTCGCGAAATTCGCAAATTGAAACCACATGCGCGCGCCGCGGCCGCCGCCGCCGCTGCTGTTTTGTTTAGTTTTGCGGTCTCTTTTTCAGTTGGTCTCTCGTTTTTCGCGCCCTGACTAGCCACTGGCCCCTCAATGGCTAGTGGCGAGACCCCTCAGCCAATCACATTTTATAAATATTTGTCCCCCCTGCACTGACTGCGCACACTCGGCGGCGCAGAATTGTCCCTTCGGCGCTGTTTTTGAGCACTTTCGAGTTTGCATGTTTGAGTGACGCGTTGAACCTCGCAGACCTCACGCGTCGAACTTCAATTTTTTGTTTGGTTTTCTCGTTTTTGCGCCATCTTCAGCAGCCGCTCCGGCGGCTACTCGAAGAGCGCTGGCCGGCCGGTCGGACCCCTCTGGGAGTTCCGAAATCGCTTGTCCCTTAATCAAAGGCGAATCATCGCGCGAGATTATCACCCGGAGCTCGGCGGCTTCTACTCGGAACTCCCTCGCTCTCGATCGCGTTCTTCTTCTCCTCTTCGGCGCGGCGTCGGTATGTTTGACGAGTCGCGGAAAAGAGAGTTGGCGCGCGTGTTGTGTTGACATATTCCGGTATTCCTCACTTTCCCCACAATCCGATCGCGCAACCACCTCGCCGCTTTTTCTCTGCTCTCTTCTACAGTAGAGGCGGTCTTCTGCTGCTCCTGCTGCTCGTCGAGAATTGGACCGCGCGGTGGATGAGTAACCAGAGGAGCATCGGTGGTGGCGGAAGGGGCACTCTCGCTCGACGACCGGTTCAGGTGGGTCGTGTCCCTCCGCTCTTCCTCCAACTCACTTCGCTGGCGGCTCCTACGTCCCCTGGCGACAACTTGTTGTTCTCCCCTCCGTCGTCGGTCTCTTCTGTTACGGTAACCTTGGCCGCCCGGTCACTGCGAGGGGCGGGCGGACCGACCACCGAGAGTCCGTGTGCTCGAATTGCTGCCAGTCGCGCGCGTTATCAGTCCGCGAGTGACCCGCGAAGACGTGCCGCTCACTTATTGCTATGTTGTTGCTTCTTTTCAGACTTTTCTCAACGCTTCCACGCCCGTAATCCCGGTGATCAGCCTGCAGAAGGTGAACCGAACCCGGTGATTCTCTTCCCGGTTCCCCTTCTCGCGCCCCACATTTATGCATAGTTCTATATCGACCGTTTAACCTCATCTACCCACTTATTTACCTTCTTCCACGTCCACCCACGGAATCCGTCTTGAATGAGCGCTGTCAGCACGACTCCGGCGACGAGAAAAGCGAATCCGTCGTCGGCGTCCGTCGGCGGAAGGAAACGCGGACGGAAGCCGACGCTGAGCAGCAGCAGCGGCGCCTCCTCCGAGCCCAAAGAGTCCTCACCGATGAAACTCATGGACGAGGAGCTCGAGGAGGTCGTGGTTCACGACGAAGGCGTCGTCGACGAAGCGGGCACATCGGCGCCTTCAGCTGACGAGACCAACAAGAAAGGAGGCACCCCGATGGCGTCTTCCGACAGCGGCGTCGAATCCATCGAGTGCCGAGCCAACGACGTCGCTTCCCCGAGCGAGAGCGCCTCCAGCGATGACCGCCATCTGCATCACTCAACTCAAAGGGACACAATCCTCTGTGGGGATTGCCAACAGGAGTTCCCTGTCGCCCAGTTCAGCCTCTACATGGAGCACAAGGTGAGTGAACTCAGCGCGCTCCGGCCCCAACCCCCGATTCCAGATTTCGCGATGCGAATCGAAGCTTTCGCCTTCTGACGACGTCTCGATGTCGGTGGTCGATTCGCCTCCTGCGGTCTACGAACGCGTAAGCAGGCGGAGACTCTTCGAACCGGTAAGTGCAGACCCAAGAGAGCTCTAGAACCTCATGTTCTCGCTGCTTTCAGGACGTTCGCTGCGGTCGATCTTCTTCGGCGAATCCAGGCATGCTGCTGATGATGTCGTCGCGTGACGGAGCGGCTCCCTCCGCCAAATTCCAACTCGAAGCCTCCACAGACACTGCCGACCTAGGTTAGTTCTTCTTCACCCTTGATCTCTGACCATCTGTTGCGAAATCCCGTGTTCTTTGTCTCCTCCGGTCTCCCAAATCGCCTGCCGCGTTGTTTATTATTGTACGTGGCGCGCCAGAGGAGCACATGACGACGATTCACTCGGCTTTCACTTCGCTGGTTGCGCCATCGGTGGCGTCAACCAGCAAGCCGGTCGGTCGTCGTCGTCGCTCGCCGCCGCCGCCGCTGACGGACGCTTCGGGGGTCCTCGCGCGCAACGCCATTATGTAATTCCTGTTTCGGAGCGCGCCGAATCACCTCACTTTCGCGCAGAGGGGCTTTTTTCGGTTTCTGTCGCGCCGACCTTTCGGCTGCCGAGGTCATCGCGCGCTTCGATTTCGCGCACGTCGCTCGCTTTCTGAAACGCGCGCGCTGAGTCGTCGTCGGAACAAATCGAGAGCCAACAAGCTGGACAAACAAAAACCGAAGCGAGGAGCGAATTTTGTTTGACTACGCTGAATTGCGAGCGAAGCGATTTGCGACGTTTGCGAAGCGATCGGAGAGCGGACGTCCGGCCCGGGTTTCAGGAAACACTCGCACACACAAACAGAAAATCGGGCGAAGCGCCGAGGGGCTATTGTAGAAGAGGAGACTAGCAAACGAGCGTCGAGGGAACCGGTCCTGACGCCACAACGTCGCCGCTGTCACACTTTCACTCACTTCGCTTTCCATCGCGCTCGCATGAGTGAGTGAGGGAGTGAGGGAGGGCGAGGGGTCGCGCACAGTGCCATGGACTGACTCCCTCAAGGCTACCTGCGGGCTATCACCAGAGACGCGGAGCTCTCGCGGCTCGTCGCGGAACAGGAATTCGTTTTCGTTCGCTCGGTCGTCGCCAACGAAAATCGATGCCGACAAACACATGACAAGAAGTGCGCCGAGCGGTGTTCAGTCAGTTCAAACGGAGTTCTCTTGGTGGGGACCGTCCTCCGGTCAGATCACTCGCTCGCTGCTCTCTCACCACGATCATTCCATCCACTTTCGATGTCCACGTCGATGTGTTTGTGTCGCAGTTTTCTTTGTTTGATAAGACGGCACTTAAGAAGGCAATTCACGTCGCAGCGGGCGATAAGCGCTGATAAGCGCGGTGAGTGGTTACGGAACGCAACTATCTCGAGAAGCCGGCATTTCCCGGAGGAACGCGAGTGGACTTTGGTCTCCTAAGAATCACGCAAAGCGAATCCTCCTCCTCCTCCTCCTTCTGCTCTTCGCCGCTGTTTACCCCGAAATCGACCTTCAAAGTTCAACGCTGTTCGATGGGCAACTCTGTTTTCGAGAGATCGCGAGCGCAGCAGCGAGGAAACACTTAGCCAGCGCGTCTTCTCCATTTAGAACTTGACCAGTTAGCGTCCTGGGAAACCGGTTCGCGGGAACTTTTTGCAGAGATTTCAAATTTCCTTATCTTCGCTTCTTGCACTGCAAATGCACCTCTGCGCGTTTGCGTCATCGACGGGCTAACGAGACGCACTTCTTGCTTCAAACGCGCTTCGGAATCAGGTTTATCCCCGCGGGCGATCGCATTCTGATTGCAAACAGGCTGCGGAAAACGTCCATTACGCTGGTGCGTCGGCGGCGGATTCACGTAATCCCGCGACGTCCGTCCGTCCGCACTCGGGCGCCCGGCGTCTCTCGGAAACCGGTCAAACCGGTCACTTCACTTCTGCACTTTTTGTCACCGATCGCAAAAAGTTCACTCCAAGGACGCTTTCTGCTTCCCTCGCTGCGGTTACCACCCACACCCCCTCAATCATGTGATCCTCGGGAACTCCGAGGGACTTTTCGCTCAATTCGCACGTTCGTCCCGACTGTCCGCATCCTTTGAAGTGAGCGCGGGTCATGTGGGTGACGGCTACCGTAACCTGGCTCAATGGGGATGAGCTGCTGCAGGCGAGAGAGTAAATAATTCAGCTTGACCACTTGGCATTCGCGTCGAGTGGTCGCTGATCGGTCGAGCGGATTGCCGCGGCACATCGCCGGCCGCCAGATCGACCGAGGAGGCAATGCTGAATAAACAAAATTCGAGAGAGAAAATAGAAAGAAATACTCGGCAAACAGCGCGAACAGCGCGCTGTGTACATTGGCGCGCGACAATTCGGCGCGGACCCGAAACATTGGGGCCAGCCGTGCGTCGATTCGGTAAACGCAAACAGCGTTTCGGACGTGGAGGCGACTGTCACTGGGATCGAGAGGTTGAAAACAACGCTGCTGACCTTTCGGTGAATCACGCGCGCAGCGCAATTCGCGCTAAAAATAGCCCCAACTCGAGTGAACCGGACTGAATTCGCCTTTTTCAGCAAAAAGCTTTATCATCGACGACGGCGCGGCGTCAGCGCATGGCACGTGCACGTGCCACGCTTGCCACCAGCAATGCGCCGACATCTGGGCGCTTCTGAAGCACGTATACGTCGCGCACGGCCTCCGAGTGACCGTCGAGAATCTGCCTTCCTTCGAATATCCGCACTCGAGCAGCGATTCCTCCAGCGGGATCACTCCGCTCACCTCGCGCAATCGCCTCTCCAACGCGGGCGCCAAGACCATCGGCACCTCCGGCAAGAGCGCCTTCAGTCTGAACGCCTTCTGCTCCGAACGCCTCAAGGAAATCGCCGAAAAAGCGGGTAAGTCTCCCCAGGACCCGTCATTCAGTCTACCGTAACCCAGGTCGATGTTTAGGCGAATCCTCGTCAGCGGAGAACTCGAACACGACCGGCTCCGACTCGCTCCAATCGAGCGAAAACCGAAGGTACGTTTTTGGATTACGGTACTCGGTATTAGGGTCTCTGCGATTGCAGCGGTGATGACGCGGTTCAGCAGACCACCGCGCAGTACATGCAACGGCTGTTCTCTAAGCTACTGTGAGTCCCACAGGAGTGTCTAACCGCTTGAATTGAGCGCGAATTAACCTTTTGCTTCTTCACCTCTGCGCACAGAACTGAACTCACTCACTAGCGCTCCACTACCGTAGTCTAATTGCTCCGTTTGCAGGCCTGGCTATCAAGTGGACGTCACCGATGACGAGCAATCGCAGATCATTGCTCCGACGCCCGGATTCGTGCCGACCTCCGCCGCCGCTTCTCTGCAGACGACGATCGCCGCCTTCTCCGCGATGCAACAGCAGCAGCAACAGCAAAACTGCCTCCAGAGTCTCCTTCTCCAGCCGAACATGTTGACCGCCATGCAGGAATACTACATGAACCTCAACGCCGGCAACCCCGCCGCCCTCCTCAACATGAATCCTGCCGGCGGCGTCCTGCCCGCCACCACGACCGCCGCCTTCCTGAACGCAGCCGCCGCTCCGCTTTCGGTGCCCAGCAGACCCGAAGACGTCTCGCCGCTGAACCAACTCACCTCCGCCGCTCAGCAGATCTTCGCGCCGCCAACGCCGACGAATTCCTTCGGCGGAGCGATGACTCCGATCGTCGCCGCGGCTCTTCAACACCCCGGAACGCCGCACTCGAGCTCCTCGCTGAGACGGAAGGGATCTCCGCTCGGCCGCACGCTTTCCACGAACAACGTTGGGTCTCCGCTCGGGCCGCCGGCCAGTAAAATGGCCAAGTTCGGTCAGTCGCCTGACAAACAGTCGAACGATGACGAGAACGAGAAGATTGTTGTTGACGACGACGTGCTCGCGGAACCCGCGGCGCGGAGGGACGGAAAATCGAAGAAAGATCGCTGCCAGTTCTGCCACAAAGTCTTCACGAATCGCTCCAATCTGATCGTCCATTTGCGGAGTCACACCGGCGAGAAGCCCTACAAGTGCCAGTTGTGTCCTTACGCCTGCGCGCAGTCGTCGAAGCTGACGCGTCACATGCGGACGCACGGTCAGCAGGGGAAGGAGACGTTCCACTGCTACATCTGCCAGATGCCGTTCTCCGTCCACTCGACGCTCGAGAAACACATGCGGAAGTGTGTTGTGCACAACGCCAACGGCATCAACAACCGAATTCGCAGAACGGCGCCGAGAAAACAGCTGGTAAGTGCGACAGATCACAGAGGTTTCACCGCGAAATGGCGCGATTTGACAACAAAACACACTTGGAGGGAAACACGAATTAATCGCCTTCGTTTTCAGAAAGAACCGCGAAATTGACTTCAAGTGCCTTGGCCGATGCTAGCTCGCTTCTCGCGCTCTCGCAGACGCCCGTCTCCCTCGGAGGCTCCAATCTGCCGTCCAACTCCCGCGAAAGCCACCAGATCGTGCTGAACTGGCTGCAGGTTCGTTTCCGTCCTCCCCGATCACCTTCTCATCTCTCGTTTCAGGCGCTCAACGTCAACTCCGCGCCCGGCTCCAGCAATCCGCTCCCAAGCTCCGGCTCCAACGTCAACCACGAAGACTTTGGCGGCGAAGACGAAGACCTCGACGTCACCGAAGCGTCCGAGCTGAACGAATCGATCAAGAAGGTAATTCCAACGCTTTCGCATTCTCTGATTCAATGTTTTCATTGTAGGAGCAGTCAGAATCCGACTAAAGACCAAACTACCGTATACCCTCATCTTTCATCAAGCACATCTCTTCTCCAAAAGCTTTTAACTCTCCAAAAATCTTTCTTTCCCTAGTTCTCACGGTTGTAGTTCTCTTTCTCTCCTCAGATGTCCACAGAGTTTCTATTTTGGTACCAAGATGGTAACTTCGCGTTGTCTTTGATTCGATTCTTCTCTCCGCTGGCCGCCTTTGCAACCGAGCCCGGATGTCTTGCGCCCCGACCCGCTCCCCCCGGTGTGATACGATAGTCGCTGCCTCAACCACATAGTTCAACCACAATTCACTCCTGTATTTTCTTTCATTCTACAAACACTCATTTACACACTAGCCGACCGACCGACCGACCGACAGACCGACCAACATGTTAATCCTCGTTGTTTTCTTCTTCTTCTTCTTGTTAGAGTCCGCTTAGAGAATTCTATTATTTTCCTTACCGAACCGTGTCTTAGCAAACCCGATGCGTCGCTCCCCGAACCCCGATGTGATTGTTATGTATTCTATTCTTCTACCGTACTCCTTCCGTCGCTAACACAGACCACCTATGCTCTTTCCTGTACATACCTGGGCAACCGGTTACCGTAGTTCTCGCTAGATGCCTCTCTATCTCTCTATCTCCTCATCCTCTCACCATACAGACATATTTTCCTACCTAGATTTTCTATAAAATTTCTATATTTCCCACATTCATATTCTACTTTATTCTCGTACTCTCTCTCCTCCTCGAGCGTTCGGCACCTCGCCGCGAGCCAGAAGGCCGATTAGTAGTTCCCGAGTAGAAGCCGGAGACTTGCGGTCGACGCCGATTCTGCCGGAGGAGACCAGAAACGCCCGGTGATTTGTACATAGCCACTTCCCTCCCTCCCTCCTCCTTCCTTCCTCCCTCCTTCACTCTATTCGCCTCCCGAGGGACGTCGCCGCGATTGACGTGGAGACGACCTCTCCCCTCCGCTATACTCTCGGATTATGGATGATGATGGATAAATAATTGAATAATAGTCACAACGCGTGTTTATCTTTGATTCTCGCCACGCCGAAACAGCTGACAATCGAGCCGATCATAAGCATAGAGAAATGGGGGCCTACAAAAAAAGTTGCCGGATGCAGGGATCGAACCTACGACCTTCTGTTTACAAGACAGACGCTCTGCCACTGAGCTAAACCGGCGTTGCAAACAGAGTGCTCCACGTCGTATACATTGCAAACAAGCGCACTTTCAGTTGTAAAAGGGTGAAAAGATTCGTGATTCATCGCCGCGCTCCAGAAGAAAAGCGCCCGAGACGTCCGACCAGTTTGCCACAATGCGCGCGAATCACTTTCCGCGAAATGCAACGTCCGATCGGTCTGATTTTCGCCTTTTTTGTCTCGTCTGCGTCCTCCTCCCGCAACGATTGTATGTTCCCTCGACGCTCCAACGCACAAAATCTGGAAAATTTCAGCGGAAAGTCTCTCACTCACCTAAACTACTTCGACAGCAACTGATTTGGAGCTCCTACGGCCTCGGCCTCCTCTCCCTCACGTGCGTGATTCTAAGCTTTGTCTTCTGCCTCGCCACGCTATTTGCGTTCGTCCTCAAATGGCTTTTCGATGAGCACATCACCTGGCAATACAGGATTGTGTACCCGAGGCAGATTGTTGCTTGATTTCGTCTTAAATAAAGCGCAGAAGGAATCGGTTGACCGGCCAAACGGATGACATTCGGCACAAGAGTCGCAACGATGCAAACTGTGGCGCGAAAGCGAGGTGCGAACAGAACATCTAGAACGTTCTATTTAGCAGTGGAACACGTCTCGTGCAGTTCACCAAGCGACGATGGAGGTCAATACAGAACCGCTCTGTCGCATCTGCTTCGTCGACGACTCGCAGGCGCCTCTGTTCCGCCCGTGCAAATGCCGCGGATCCATGCAGTTCGTTCACGCGGAGTGCTGCGTGCGCTGGCTGGAGACCAGAAGGCGCACAGATCTCACAGAGAGCCAGTGCGAAGTGTGCCATTTCACCATGAACATTTGGCCTTTTTCGTTTGAAATCAGCCCTAAAACACAACTGTGGATGTGCTTGCCTTTCGCAGTATTCAATTATGCATTTCTCCACGTTGGTGCGTTCCAAGTCTCCCGTTGGCTGTTCGTCTTAATTGTCGAGTTCTTTTTTTTCATTGTTGTACCTGTTGAAGCGGCAATTGCAGCGCTTACTGGATTATACTTTTCATTGTAAGTTGATAGCACAAAGTAACGCTTAAAATTATGTTTCAGCTTTTATCGAAGAGTCAAAATCAAGAATTATGATGTAGCCGCCGAGAAATATTCAACTAAACCCTTGATTCCGAATTTCATTTGTTAGGCTGCGAAATTTACATTTTAGCGTTCAAGAATTCAGTTTGCGCTCGAAGCGTTCAAAAATGTCGACGTGAACCGTTGCTGAAAGTAAATGTATTAGGCATGGGCTGCCGACGAGAGTGATAACAACGACGAAAAATAGTTAGCCTAACAACATGGCTCAAACAAACAAGAATAATAAAAACAATGCTAGGCAATCGCAACTCTTCACACAGCAGCAGCAATCTTCTCTCTGATGCTTTCCAATGTCGTAGTTTCGGGATCAACACCCTGACGAAGAAGTTGGGCTTTCAGCTTGTTCAGCGTTTCTTCAAGCTTGTAGCATTCCTTTTGGGTTTCAAACACCTTTTGCTGCATGGCCTCCCGTTTCTCCATCATCTGATTCTGAAGAGGGAATTTACAAAAACTGTTGAAACAAATCGTTAAACGAACTCTTTTCGCAATGACCACATCTTGCTGCTCCTGTTCGAGAGCGAGAATTTTTGAGTTCGCACTGCTCATGAAGTCGCCCATTTCCTTCTGCAGAGCTTCCTTCTTTGACTGCAGATCGCAGCATTCGGCCTCCAATTGGCTGTTCTCTTTGGTGAGCTCTTCGATTATGCGTTCCTGGAGTGAAATTTCTGTCGATCGCTTGTCAATGTCTGCATTTACTTCAACGTTGATCTTGGAAACCTCCGCTTTCCTAGCCTGAACACTGAACATTAAAACATCACTCCCACATACATTCGTCACCTCGTTCTTTTTTATGCGTCCTTCAAGCTCTCCACGTTTCTGCTCCAGATGTGCGATCTCTCCACGCAGTTCCTCGCTGTTAACGTGGGCACGACGATTGGCAAGGTCGGCAGCAAGCGCCTTCTGTCGCTGCACTTCGCGTTCATTGGCCATCTGCAGGGCTTCGCACAATCGCTGGAGACTTCCAAGCTGGGTACCAAGGACGGTTAACTCATTCTCAACTTCAGCAAACGTTGCCTCTGATACATTCTCGTGCTGCGCAATGGCTTCCGCATCAGGCTCTAAATACAAGCGCTGAACACTTAATTTCGACTCTGCAACGAACGTGATCGCTCAGTTTTTCTGAATTTGTTTCTGGCGTAGTCGAAGAGCTTCGTGAACTTCTTCTTCAACGAAGAATTCGACTCTTCATCTTTCGCCAAATTCTTGCCCACCTCACTTTGGAGAATCTTCGCTAAAAAAATCAAATGAGCTTCCAAATGAACAATCGCTGAAAACCCACTTTGCTCAACGCACTCCTTAAGACAGTCCGCTTCCCCGGACGCGAGGTTCACCTTTTCGCGGAGGAGTCGCAAACTGAAACATAAAGCCGGGGATAAAGCCAAAAACTTGCGTTTACCGTTCAGCAGAGTCTTTCAGCGCCGCGTGCTTCTGCTTTAGATCGCTGGAGACCTCGCGCTTGAAGCGCGTCTCATTGGTGCCATCAAGTTTCTTGGCCCAGGCGTCAAGCTCGTTCTCCTAAACACAAACGAACACTCCAAGTCATCTCAGAATATCACAAACCAATCCATCAACGCTTTTTCGAACCTCTTTCACCGCATCCGAGGCAAAGTCTCTTTGCATCTGTTCCTGAAAGCCGAAAACAGAAATTTGCATAGAACGGAGAGGACACTTGCCATTTCGGACTCACGAACTGGAATCATCACTGCCAGTGCAAATCTGAAATTGCGCAAAATGAGGATGATTATAATGCAATAAGAAATGAATGCACGTGACGACGATTTGACGAATTAACGAAAAAAGCGCCCATTCGTAGAAGTGAAACGCGTTGTTTCCCGCGTGGAAGTTGGGTGCTTATTAATACAGGGTGAGTACGGTCAAGGCGTTCGTTGCGTGAGACGGATTCTTGACAGTAATTGAATTTGGAATGAATGTCGCGCTCGGCGTGTCGCCGCTTTTGTCAGTTTTATTCGCGTCCGAGCAGGACAATCTGCGGTCCGGCCAATTTCCGTTACCAAGGAATCGGCCGAAAAGGAGCAGCAGCAACAAAATGAAGAGGAAGGAAGTGTTGCCATAGAGAATGCAATTCTATAAATCGTTTGTTTTCCAATTACGATCACTAAATGCAAATTGCTTCTATACAAAATCACAGGCGCAACAGCGGAACAGTAAGCTCTGTTAATAGACCCCATTGATGTCTTTATTACGATACTGTTTAGGAAAAGCCGTCATCAAGGTTGCTAGAATAGCACCGTTTGAATTGCAGATTGCAGAACGTGGCTCAAACCTAGCCTGGTAAATAGAAGGCAACGCCCTCCGTAGCTGCTTTCGCCAATTTGTCGCTCTTCGTCCATTTCACCTCGGGTTTCAGGGACAACAAGCTGCACTCGCCTTTCTCCGGGAAGCTTCCGCTCGCCCTAAACAAAGGGATTTGAGGAATGCAACCGATGGAGAGCAACTGACAGATAACTATCGATCGTGTTTGGCTTCCCGTTCTGAGTCCACCGCGCTCCGGAGCCGTCGTTGCAGTTGCCAACCCAGAAGGGTCCGGCGAGCTCGAAGTCTTTTGACCTCTTCACGAAGTCGGCGAAGCGTTCTTGTTTTTCAAAAAACGGGTGGTAGTAGTCGATTCCAACCCGATTCGCTTCCTTCGCCAATGGTAACGCTAAGCTGTCTTCATATGCGATCTACAACGCCAAAGTCTTCCTTCCATTCTTTTGCACATCGACTTACACCCTTAATCTCTGATTTCTTTCTGTAGGTAACGCAGTGGTAGTCCCCGGGTACTCCGAAATGCGCCCGCAGTCCATTGACGATTATTTCATCGCCTGGTTTCCGCAGCGCCTCCATTTCGTTTTCGAGGTCTTCGCACACGCATACGCCGCAATGCGACTGACGAGGACGTCCTGTAAGACGAACCGAATTGTGCAACTTCCGGACCGACTGCAAACTCACGAAAATAATCGAGAATGAGGTTTCGCGTCTGCTTTGCAGTAAGTTCTTTGAAGATCGCCTCGTCCTCCTCGGTCAATTGGAGATAGAAGGTGGATTTCGGGTCTTCGTCCGGGAAATAGAAGATTTCTTCCTTCTAAATGCAACGCAAATCACGATCTGCGAATCGGAGGCGACTCACCTTCATTATCCTACAGCCGCCCGTGTTGGACACCAAGTAGGCGGTAGCGCCGGCCTTGAAGGCTCTAATCGTGCAACGCGCACTCATCTCGTAGTAGTTTGGACCCGAATGATTGGCTTCCGTGTTGCGAATCTTGTAGAAGCGGACGCCCACGACCGGAGGCAGGAACAGAGCCAGAAAGACGACGAACCGCATCGTCCGCCGAAATAATAAGACGTTACCAAGGAAATTCCGAAAGGAGGCTATTTCAGTGTCACCAAGGAGCGATACAATTCTCATATTCATGTTCGCTGCCCTCGCATCTCCAAGGAAATTACATCCTCCATAAATCCTAACTGCGTAACGATTTCGAACTGAAGCTTGAGACGCAAATGAAAAGATCGTTCTGCGGACGGGGAAAATCTTTTGAAGAGTAAGCAAACTCCGCTATCTTCTTGCTGCTCGAAGCAGTTGCAACCTATTGCAAAAGAATAATGGAGACGAGGAGCAGCCATCGTCGCAAATAAATGAGAGCGAAGAGAGTGTTGCCATAGAGAGCGCACTTCCATAAAATCGTTTGTTTTCCATTCAGACCGATAAATGCAAATTGCAAAACGCAGGCGCAATAGTAGAATACCAATCTCTGTTAGTTCCGTTTGATGTCTTTATTGCGGTATTGTCTGTAGCTTGCTAGAACTGCTCTCTTTGCATCCTCTTGCGGCGAAAAATAGGAAGACTATATAATGCAATTTCTGCACAATTCATAGTGTTGCGGACGCTTGCAGATTGCACCGTGGAAACCGAAGCCTGATAAAACCTTAGACCGGCAAAAAGAAGGAAACTCCATTCAAAGCAGCTTTGGTCAATTTGATCGCTCTTCGTCCATTTCACCTCGGGTTTCAGGGACAACAAGCTGCACTCGCCTTTCTCCGGGAAGCTTCCGCTCGCCCTAAACAAAGCGATTTGAGGAATGCAACCGATGGAGAGCAACTGACAGATAACTATCGAGCGTGTTTGGCTTCCCGTTTCGAGTCCACCGCGCTCCGGAGCCGTCGTTGCAGTTGCCAACCCAGAAGGGTCCGGCGATCTGGATGTCTTTTGCAGCTTCCACGAAGTAGTCGAAGTGTGCTTGTTTTTCAAAAAAGGGTGGTAGGTGTCAATGCCCACCCGATTTGCCTCCTTTGCCAGTGGTAACGCGAACGTGTCGTCATATGTGAGCTGTAATAACGAAGTTCATACTCTTACACATGTCGACCTACTGCCTTAAGCTTGGCATCGTTTTTTGTGAAGACAAGACAGTGGTAGTCGCCAGGTACACCGAAATGCGCCAGTATTGTCCATTCGTACACTTCAGCGGTTTTATCGCCTGGTTTCGTAAGCGCATTAATTTGTTTAAGAAAGCGTTTGCATGTCCCATCAACAGGATGGCGTTGACGAGGACGTCCTGTAAGACGAACCGAGCTGTGAAACTTTCCGACCGACTGCAAACTCACGAAAATAATCGAGAATGAGGTTTCGCTTCTGCTGTGCAGTAAGTTCTTTGAAGATCGCCTCGTCCTCCTCGGTCAATTGGAGATAGAAGGTGGATTTCGGGTCTTCGTCCGGGAAATGGAAGATTTCTTCCTTCTAAATGCAACGCAAATCACGATCTGCGAATCGGAGGAGACTCACCTTCATTATCCTACAGCCGCCCGTGTTGGACACCAAGTAGGCGGTAGCGCCGGCCTTGAAGGCTCTAAGCGTGCAACGCGCACTCATCTCGTAGTAGTTTGGACCCGAATGATTGGCTTCCGTGTTGCGAATCTTGTAGAAGCGGACGCCCACGATCGAAGGCAGGAACAGAGCCAGAATGATGACGAACCGCATCGTCCGTTGGCGTCTCGCAGAAATGGTAAGACGTTTCCAAGGAAATCCCATTCTCCATAATTCCGAACTGCATAACGATCCAAAATTGGGAAAAATGAAGCTTCCGACGCAAATGAAACCAACGCAATTGATACATAGGATCCATCCGGAAGCACTGGAGTCTGTTTGCAGATCTTACAGCAAGGAAACGCGGCTTGTCGTGCGAGCGGAAGCACAGAAACATGGCATCCTCACCGTCAAAGCCGCTGACCGTAACCTCTCCTCCTTCGTCAGGCAGAACTTTGTTGCGAATATTATCGTTCCGTGCACTTCACGCGCGCATCTGCGGCACCAGAAGGAGCGGCAAACGTCGCACCAATATTATGAATCATCCCCGATTCTGTGAGGTTTCGCTGTTTGATCTGGAGAAGTGAGGAGGCTATTTCGGTGTTGTCAGTTAACGACCCGGAGACGCATTCAACTGCGTTCAGTTATCAGTCTTCTTTGTCCATAAAAAACGTGAATTTTCCATTTCGAAAGCATTTCGTTACATGACGACACTCTAATCAGAGCAATCAGAGACCGACTTCCAGACGCGGTCTGCGACGAGTACGTCTTATCGCGTTTATGGAATCTTACGTGCGAACGAGTAAGAAACGTCATTTCAAAATCGCCAAATTTGATGCAAAAACACAAAATTGTGCCAAATTGCGGCTGAGCGCAGTTGCGTCAGCTGCAAAAGTCTTCGAAGATCACGTGGCGCGTGGCGCAGAGTCGTAAAAGTGATATCGTCCCAGTCTACTTCGTATTTTGTGCGGCCGGTTGGTCAGCACAGCGAGCAGCAGAGCAGAAGAGCGCACTTGGGAGGTGTCGAATTCGATAAACACACAAATTGCATTGAATCCGCGATTCCGGTGACGTTGAAGTCCATTTCCGCCATGTTTGCGTTGTCTTCGCGCGCTCTTTGCAAACTCTCGTTGCAACTTTTCGCTCGTTGCGCAACGCCGCCGCTTCCGATCCGGCGGACTTAGTGACCGATGACCACGATATACTACGGTATGCCTGCAGCCAGCCTTCCGTTTCCTGGTCTTCACTCTCCGCTGGTAAACATCGCGTGTTTAGCGCGCGCGTGAATGTTTCATGGCAAATGCAATCTGCTTGATTGAGGACGTTTTTTGGCTTTCTAATCTGATTTCTGCCCCAAACCGCGCGGAGTCAGCCCGCTGTGACCTAAAACGGAACAAACGATTGGGTTTGAAGTAAACTCCCGCAACGACCTACTTCGTTTTTTGCGTTTTTTGAGTTCCGCTTACCTTACGACCTCCTTGCAGCTGCAATGAGCTACAGTATCGCTGCGGAAGAGCTTGCGTCATTCCTTCCGCCATCGAGCGCCGCCGGTTCCCTCGGCGTCTTTGAAAAACGCAAATCGCAATATCCGAGTGATACGATCGCGTTGCAGAGCGCCCGAGGAACCAGTTGTTGATTTCTGTAGCGTCTGGAGCGGCGCAGGCGCGCGTTGTTCCACCCTTGGCTCCTCTGGAACACCCATGACGTCGCTGGCGTCTAACGGTTCTGCTTCCTCCCAATCACCATCAATCAGCGTCTCCATTTTCTTATTGTGCTTCTGCGTGGCGAGTGTTTTCCCAACCCGTCGGTGGCTGGGAGGGTCGCTGGGCGCAGCGTGAGGTCGCATTGCATAATACCTTCCAGTCGACGCGCAACTTGGGGTTCTGCCGCCGGGGGTAATTACGTTCTCTCCTTCGGGCGATTGAGTGCTGCGCGCAACGACTTCCTCTCGCTGCCGCATTCGGTTCGTTCGCCTCGCGCGCGATCGAAATCGCGACCGCGCGAGGTGAAAAGGTCGGTCAAGGTGCGCTCGGTTGACTCAGCGCGATCGCATCTTCGGATTTGGCTTTGTGGACGCTGGTTCCGAGTGCAAATTGGATGGAAATGAGTTCTGGAGTTCTGTCAGAAGCGATTTGCGTCATTCGGTGTTCGCGCTTTGCTGCCAAGTTCACTTCGATTACACTTTCACTCGCTGCTGCTCGCTCGCTCAAGGGTCTTCCACCCAGAAACTTGATCGAAGTCATCATATTTGTGTAATTCCCACGATTTTACGCCTGCACACGCCAGGCTCCGATAGATTAAAGTCTTGCGCACGACCTTCGCGTGTTTATTCGCCGCTTCAATCGGATGTTTTGCTGTCGAGCGCGAAAATAGCACCAGAAAACAGCCGAGTCAACAAACAGAGCCAAATTGTATATAATTACTGAGTGTCAAGAGTCGATTCTCCAATTTCCACGTCTCGCGTTCACGTTCCCAAGGCCGGACGGTCGCTCTGCTTGTACTTTCGATGAGTGCAACATGGAATCGCCCTTCTTTGGGGCTCTATTTCGCCCCGCAATCGACCTCCCAAACCCAGAATTTCTTCTTTGCTACGCATTGTTTTGCTGACATTGATTAATGGGGCACCACGCTTCGGTTGGGTGCTGATCATCGGTGACAGAAGGAGTGCGGCGCAGAAGGCGGTTATTATGATGCGGGAGAATGAAGTGATGTTTCGCTGCTGTTGTGGCGAAAACAAGCTGCTCAAGCTGGTTCGTGTGTTCGCAGTTCCCGGGGATCCCCGAGGACCAACGGGAAAACCTTCCGTCTTGCGGCGATCTTTGGCTTCTGCGGTCGCCGCCTCCTTGAATCAGGTGCTCAATTGAATGTCAAGCAGAATCCCGGCGTCTCAAGGCAAATTCAACTCGCGCGCATGCACGAACGTCCACTTCATCATCGGGTGTTCCAAAAGCGACTCAATTAGAGGAACCCGTTCTCCGCTTCTTTTGATCCTTAATTTCATCACCGATCACTTCGATTTCTCGATCGCGGCGAAAGTGTAAAGTCATGCCAAAGTTCAATCAACCGAATTCCGCGCTTCTGCTCGCGCACTGCACGAGTCCTTCCCGTGATTGAAGAGCTTTGACCTGACGGTCTTTTGACTATAAATTGCGCCTTCGATCGCCTGTCGACTACCTGCTGCAGAGGAAGTGCGCTGCAGATGTCTTCGCGCGACTAATTCGCTGCGGCACCACCGCTGCCACCCTCTCGGCGCCCTCATTTGCATAATAAGCTGCTGCTCTGCCGCCCATTCCGGTTCTGCTGCGTCATTTCCCGCGCTGCGCACGTAGGAAGTGCGCGAAAGTCACAGAATTAAAGGGTAATTGGGCTATCAGCGGCCTCTTTCTTCCCTCGAGCTGTTTTGTCGTCTATTTTGCGCTTCTGTCATGCCTTCTTAATCTTTGACGCGTTTCTCTCCCAAAAGCTGCCGGAAGCATAACAACGAGGCGCTGAATTCAGCCAAAAATTCGCACTTTTCGTGTTTGACTTTTTACAGCACCAAAAAGATTACATCACAAATCGATCTGTGAATTCTGCACTGACCGCCCAGCGCGCGTGTGTCCTCTCATTCAGCACGCACACAGAAAAAGTAACACGAGAGTATAAAGCGCCATAATCCGCACTTATCAGGGCGTTTTCGTCTTCTCCTCTTCCCTCTAAGTGCATCTCCGGTTGTATAAAGTCGAGTGACATGCCTTCTGGGTTCAGAGAGGTGCGCGTGGGTCTCTCCGCTCCTATTTTCAGCATCAAGCGGTTGCCAAGACCTCAGCGACGTCATCTCGGAGATCCTCATGGTCACCGAATCTGCTCCTCGGCGTCTTCCCTCGGAACTTTGCGCGCTCCATTCACGCGACACGCAACTCTTCCTCCCTCAGCCATCCGGACACCGTTACATTAGCATAAATGACCCCCGTGGCGAGGACGACACGGAAGAGCGCGTGATCTGAGTTGCTGTTATTCGAAGGAGCCGAAGAAGAAGCGGTTGATGGGCTGCGTGATCGTCACGCGCGCAACCAGCCGCCGCTGTTGCTGCTTACAACATCTTTCGGCGCGTCGTTTCGTTCGAATTTCGCGCTGCGCCGATGTAAACCGACGCTTCTGGAATTTGGTGTTTGACCGGGAGCGCCTCTTCGTTACGTGATGAAAGCGCGGCGGATTCGGAAATCGAAAACAGCGAGTTCGCGCGCACGCGGTAGGCGCTGATTGCATCTACTTACAACGTGAACTGAGGGCAGTTGTTCCTTGTTTTGAGCGGTTTTCTCGCGTTTTCTGTGGCTACGGCTGCGGAGGAAGCCGACCTATCTGTCCTAGAGCGTCCTGGCGTGTTTGTACTGCACTTTCAACGCTGATTGCTGCGTTCATCGTCGCTTTGACCGTTTCTGGGATGTTTTGTTTAGGCGAATAAACAGAAAAACAAGTTTCTAAGCCTCGGAATCAGTGAGCGCCTGTGAAAGAAGGCGAAAAATGACGCAAACAGCCGCTGAGAATGTTATTCTCACCTCAAATCGCCGTTTTCTAATTTCCGTCCGCGTCTAAAGAGGAAATCTCGCGGATCCGCTTTGTTCCAAACGCAGGCAGACGAAAACAACGCCAGCGTGCAATCCGCGGTGCCTTCGTAATCCTCGCTGCTTTGCCGCTCGCCACAAGACGCGCACTTTGCGAGTTTCACTGTTTGCTTGTGGCAGAGATGATCTCGCACAGCAATCATAATCACTTCTTATGTCGGCGTGTCGTTGCACTCGGCTATAAATCACGCATTCGCCCCGTTTCGCTTTTTGTGCCCGATTGATTAATGATTCAAAACAATTTTTTCGTTGTTTGCCGCGCCGATCATTTGCGTCTATTCAATAATCCCCCTCGCTCGCCTTCAGAACGCCTTCATGCCCGCTGCAAAGGTCACAAATCGCTATTTTCAGCTCTCAATCAAGTCACAAGTCATCTTCATCCTCATTAACCTTTCGCCTCCTGTTACGCAACCGCCGGTTTCGGGAAAATCGGTCGTTTTTCGCTTCCCGATGCCGCGTTTCCACGTGCTGTTTGCAACATTCCCGTCGCGTCCTCGCGACTAACCGAATCAGAGCGCGTTCTCTGCACGCGTCCTTCAAAAATCGCCTAAATGCAGGCCTAATGTGAACAAAAATTGTCAGTGCAATCGCGAAAATGTCCCGGAGAGTCGCGCGAAGGGAGACGAAGCGTCCGGCCGGCAACTCGCTCTCGACTGATAAGACGCTGACCCGAAGAGCGAGGGTGTTGGGTGTTCCCGCCGCCCAGCCGCCGGTTGCGAGTGATAAGATAGGGGAAACGCGGTTTGGAGGGCGGGTGCGAAGTTTGCGCCTGTTTTGGGGACGACCCCTCTCCTATCAGTGCACTCGCTCGACAGCGGAGCAGCGGAAGGGAGGGATTCCCGGCTGTCTGCAGCAGCGCGAAGTGCACGCTGGGGAGACCCCGGCGCTGGTGCTCGCCTGGAACTCTCTGCAACTGCTTTCTGATGGTTTCCTTCCCACTGTTACTTCTTGACGCTCGTGTGTGGTCGTCGCTTAGGCCGCTAGCGCCAACTGCTATTCGCCGAGTCTTTGACGCACTTCCGCCGCCACGTCTGATGACTCAAAAACACGCTGAACACCGCGGCCTCGCTCTACCAGAGACTGCCGCCTGATCCGCCTGACTCGCGGTTTATCAGCGCCTGTGCGAACCTATTAAAACGATGAACCCGTAAACCTCGGACGCGTTGATTTATGACTCAATTGAGTGTTCCCTTTGCACTGTAATCAACCGCCCCTACGATCCACACTGTATTCCTTCCATCCTCCGCTGCTATTCTGGGTTCCAATCGACCTTTCCACGTCCTCCAGCCGCGCGTAGTCCTCGGAGACATCGCCGCTGGCGTTCTTGCCACCTTCGCTCGTCGGAAAAACATTAAAGATTACTTCAGGGTCGCGTGGCGTCGACCGACGACGTCGCAGTTGACAGATAAGCTGTTGACAACAACGCGATGACGACGGCGCTAAACCGGTCGCGCGCGCAAAGTCGAATTCTCCTTCTCGCGCGCCTTCTTCCCACCGAGAACAGAGTTTAGTCCCGTGATTCGCTTCAGAAAATGAGTGTCCTTACTTCCCTTTCGCTGGTGGCTGCCGTGCTGCTGGTCGTCAGCGGAAAACCGCTCTCCGAGCGTCCGGAATCCGCCGCCGCTGCAAAATCGAAGGGAAGCGAGAGCATCTTCAAGAAGATCCTTGAGAGCGGCGACGCCGTCGACGTCAAAAACAACTCGGCGCTGCACATGGACCCCAAGGACATTGTATGTTTGCTTCCTTCCTTCCTAACGATCCTGTTCCGCGCGTTTTCCGTCGCAAAGCGACATCTTGAGGGGAAGTTGACGTGTGTCGTTGCAGGAGCAGGTCGAAGAGAACCTCCGTCACACGCGCGACGAGCTGCTGGAGACGCTGGCGAAGAATGCCGAGATTGACTTCGACGAGCGTACCAACGAGCCGATCAGGCTCATCTCCGAGCGCGTGCTGCAGCAAACCCTCGAGCAGATCTTCGAGAATCACCAGCGCAAAGTCAGCGCCGACCAGAATGAGAAAATGCTCTCGACGATGGCTTCCCTCGAGCCAGAAAGCACCCCGAACGGCAACGACACCGACACGGAGAACAGCGCCAACGCCAACAGTAAGCGCCGAACTGATGATTTTGGGTCCTGAACGGAGAATTTCAGCGAGCACCGTGAGTTCTCGCATAATCTGCCAGATCTTCGTGTTCGGCACCCTCTTCGGCGTGGTCTGCTCGATCTCCACGTGCACCTGCTTCCTGCAGCCGAGGTCGCGGAGCAATCGAACGGCGAACGGCACCACCGGTAAGCGTTTGCACTCTGATCGCCTCCTGCGGGTTTCGCTCTTCGATTTCTGATTTCTGCGCAACGCGGACCGATTGACATTCGCTTCGCTTTCAGATGTGAATCCATCGAATGTTCCCGCGCCCATCGACTACAACAAGCCGTACCAGCTGAAGTGCGACTCGCAGGGTCAGTGCTACGCGAGTCCACTCAGCGACGACGAAATTCCGCCGCTGCCGACCTACGACGACGCGCTGACGATGCCCTCGACGCCTCTTTCCGAGAAAGACAAGAAGGAGGCGCTGACGCCGACCTCCTCCACTTCCACGACCTTCTGAACTCATCGGGTACCCACCTCTCCCTCTCCGGATGCTACCAAGTGCCTGAAAATCGTTCCTTCTGTACATACGACGACGAATCTCATCTCCAAAACTGTCACAAACAGTTCGCGCGAATCGTTCGAAGACATTTCTAGTAATTCCCATACCGGTCGATCTCAACCCATCTCACTTACAAGCCGGCGGCGCATTTCGCTCTCCTCCTCCTCCTCCTCCTCAGTCCTGACGACGTGATTCTCCTTGAATTGTAATTTATTCTGTGCTCAAAAGAAAATAAAAATTGAATCGATTCGCTTCTTCGCAATTCGCCTCTCCTCTTCGCGTTATCGCCGTCGTCGATCGTGGCGAATCGACTTCGCCGCGTGTTTCAAAACACTCGATGATTGATTGCTTCAAAACAAATTCATTTGCGTCTTCTGCGCGCTCGAATCGAGGTAAACAGGTGATGCGCAAGTGCATGCATCCCGAAAGCGAGAGTTTACGACCGCCGCCGCGCGCTATCGCTGGGAGCGGCTGCACCCGGGATCCGTCGAAAGCAGATAAAACCGACACACAAAGAACTAAGGTCACGGCGTTGAAAGCGACGATTTTGAACCGAATTGCGCGGTTTTTGCCTGCCGCTGATGACGCAAATTCGGGATTTGCTTTCATAAAAACAGGCCGCAATTCAACATCATTGGAGGGAGATCTTCCAGGCAGAGCAGTTCAATCAATCAAGCTGACGCCTCATTTAACGACGCCCTTTGTCCTCTGCAGCCCTATCACCACGACCGACACCTCACTTGGTCTACCAGGTAGCCGATCAACGAGCGGAAATGGTTTGAAGACGCGTTATCGCCGAGTTCACTTGATTAGAGTAAAAATAGAAAAGTTCGGATTTCGCTTGCGTCAGAGCGCCAATCGACGATCGGAGTTATGCGGTCGACGGAAGGTGAATGACCAACCGGAAGCCGCTTTTATGGCCTGATAAGAGGGGGCAAAAAACGGATTTCTGCATGAAAGCGGCGTTTTTCTTTGTTGCGATGGCTATAAACGGGAGTTTATTCGAGAATGCACGTGGCGACTGCGATTCTCACGGTTTGCAAACTCCAATTCTTCAAAAGCAAAAAACGCGGGAAATCCGAATCAACAAATAGAGCCACAGCCGCGACCGGCGGTCGTCTCTCAAGCTGAAATCACCCCACAAACAGCTGGAACATGATGTGGACGGATTTGGGGTTTGCGTGATGTGGCGCTTCTGGTTTAAAATACCAAAATTTCGCAATTTTCAGGATCAAAACCACAAATCACTCACGAGAAACTGTTTGTTTATGCATCTGGCACTGATTGCCGGTAACGCCGCTCTGTTTACATAACCTATCGCCCAACAAAACAGCCTCCAGCTATCTCTGTCAGCAATTAACGACCAGAAATTGCGCGATCCTTGACCGGCGGCCGTGCAACTTGCACCAAAGCTCTCTTTCTCTAATCAGTTCCTGTACGAGCAGCCGAGTAGACACCAGAGTACACGTGCCTCGCCTCTTTTTGCAGCGTTTAAACAGTTAAGTAGCTCTGACACGGGAAGAAGGGATTAGCGACGGTTGGACGTCGCAAAATCGCGTTTATCAGAAGGACGTCGTGCACCTAGGAAACACAAAATGCGATTCGAATCGATCGAACACGCGTGGCACCGTCAGGGAGACGATCGGCGGCTGCTGGACGATCAGAAAGCAGCGAAAACAACGCTTCATTTGCATTTCGTCCCCTGCGGCGACACATCGATCCGCGCTGCAGTCGGCGTCGATTCAGCCAACGGCGAATCCAGTGACTACCAATTCTCGCGGTTTAGACACTTTGGCGGCATTTGCGGCGATAAGCGCGCGAGTTGCTGCTTCCTTATCGTCGTCGTGTGGCGTGAAGCGAAACGATCCCGATGCGTTGAACCAAAAAGTGGCGCGATTGTTTTGGGGACGCGACGGGCGGAAAACGAGTGTTTGTGAGGAATGGAAAGTTCCCGAATCCAGCACGGAGACTGATAGGAGGGAGGTACTGCGGTGGAGATGATGAAATCCCAGAACTAGAAAGAAGCACGTTGGCACGAGGGAGGAGGTAGGATGCGCCCCAAACAGGATTGAAAAACGCTTGAAGAAAGAGCGAATGAGAGCTAAGAGCTAAAAGATTTCAGGCTGAATTGGAATTTGCGCCAAAATCAAACCGCATGCAGTCGAGAATGTGCTTGCGTTCACTCCGATTCGCTGATTTGCCAGAAGATCATCTCTTTATTCTTGTTTTCACCCTCGGGTCTCAAAACGCGCACAATTCAATGTTTTCGAATATCCTGGCTGCATTTCAACGGAAGTGCGTGAAGTTCGCGTCGCAATTCGTGCACTCGCGTTCGTGTCTACGTGCCGCCTGTTCCTCAAAAGTCTATATTTCAGGGCCGCACTACTATCGTACAGTAGTGTATGTACTTCCGCAATCTACCGAATGGACCCGCTGCTGACCGCGTCAACTCTCCTTCTATGGCTGCTCTTCGCTGACTTCCTTCCTTCGCTGTTCGTTCGCTGTCAGGGAAGTGGCGGCGGCGGCGGTCAGTTCGATCAGCCGCCGTCTTATCAGCCGCCCGAACCCCCGCAACCGTTGCCGTTGGAAGGTCGGTTTGAAGGGTGAACTCTGCTCCGAACGTCACTTTTCGCTGCTTCAGATGGCGAAACGGTGATAGCGTCGTTGCTGGCGCCCTCGGTCGGGGTGCTTGTCGTCGTCGGCTCGCTCGGTATCCTCGTACTCCTCGTCATTCTGATCGTAAGCACCGAGACGCGACTGGACTACAGAGGTTGTAAAACTGTTTCTCACCTTCTACCCTCTCTTATCACCACCTTTGTGCGCTCTTTAGTTCCCGTTTAACTACTTTTAAAAGCCATTTCTCAAAATGATGAAATTCAAAAGCTTCCGCGTTGATCTCCGACCGCTAAATCAGCGCAAATCGCGGAGAATAATCTGTTTTCGTCGCTTTTTGCGCAAAAATATGATCGAAGAGATGTTGTTTGACATGAACGTTTCAGCGGACGAGGGATGCCGCGAGGTTGTGACTATCGCGACGACGCGCCGTCAGCGTTCGCCGAGGAGAATATGAAGAAGATCTACGTGCAGCCGCCGTCCACCGACCTTCAATGAAGAAGTTTCTGAGTTTGGGAAATGCTCACTTTTGATGTACGACTGACTGATGCTTTCTTTCCGGGACCTTGCGAGCACGATAAACCTCAGCTCTGGGATTTGAGCGCAAACCGAACGCTGAATCGAGCTTGGTGAGCGCGTTGCTACCGAAGATCTTGCCAGATCGAATATTAACGAGTGCATTGTCGTCTGTCATGGAAACTCGCGCGGGCGCGCTCTGCGCAGTCGCTGCGTTCCCCGAATTAGGTTTGGACCTTCGCCCACGTTTGAAAGTTCAGAGCTCACGCAGTCGGACTTCGATTCAATTCTTGGGTTCGTCCAGAAGTGAGCGAATCGATGCTGTGCTCTTGCTGGGACGTAGGTCGCCGCCAGGAGCTGAACAAAAGTTACGCAATCGTGCCTGAAATAGAGTTGCACACCTGTGATTTGTAGACCCGTGATCGATGAATTTGTCAATCCTCCAAATCGCCTATTTTTAGGCGCCGCAAGTGTTGTTGTGGCTGTTTCTCTCACGCAACGCTGGAAGCGGCGAGTAATCGCAGCGTCCTCCTCCTCCTGTCTCCCTTCGGATCGTCGCCTTCAGACTCCCGATGGCCATCTGCTTCCCTTTGAACTCGCAGCCTAATGTCTTGATTAATGCGTTCGGTTGCAAAAAGCGTTCTCGCGTACGTGCCCACAACCCTCCGACGTCCGATCGTCAATCAGAGTTCTTCGAGCGTTTACAAGCCACAAACATTATTACATTTGTGCGACGTTCGACTCGACGCGAGCGAGCGCTAATTGTCCGCTTGTTTGCGCTTTTGTCTCCTCGCATTATTACACACCGCTCGCTTCATTTTCCTCCCAAAAACACGTCTGCAGAACGTTTCCTCCTGTGAATTTACCTGAATTCGCTCTCTGCAGCCACCGTGAGAGCTCCACGCGCACCGCTGCGGCGCTTTGTTGGCATTTGAATGGGGAATGAGAGCGAGAGGGCGGCGGTGATAGATTGGATCGGGAGAGTTGGAGGATTCGTGTGAAATCCAACTCTTCGCACGTTTACCTGCCGCGGCCACGTTGTCGTTTGCTTAATTAATGCGTTGCGGGGCTGTTCCGACGCGCTGTGAACGCAGTTTGTGCGCTATTCTCAGAGACTCTAAAATCGCGACTGAATGGCTGAAGATGAGCTAGAGAACGCCTGGAGGCGCACCTAGATTTTTAACAAAAAAAGCTCGGATTTGCGTGTAATTCCAGCAATACTTGATAGGCCCACTGCGCGCTTAGCCCGTCAGATCAAAGCTGAACAGCAACGTGTTCCAGTATACATAGGTTTGCTGGTGTGAAAGCACTGAAAAGACCGCAGATTTCCACTCCTTCAGTTTCATATTGAACAGATCTGAGGCTCTGCTTTCAGCGGTCGCATCCTTCTCGCCTATTCCTCTCTGTTTGCAGCTCCCATCGTCTAGATTCCCAACGAAACGCGCGTAGATCAGCCAGCGTGTGCACACGGGACTAGCGGCTTCATTCAACAGTCGAGTCACCGCCTCTCGATTGTAGAAACTCCTTTGTTCCGTTTACTCGCGTTTCCCGCTTTGTAGCAAATTGTGCGAACGCAAACAAGCGGATTGAAAACAACGGAGGGAATTGTGACTAACAAGACCGTGATTTGTGTGCTCGAAGTGACGTTCGCAGAAGGAACGGTGTATCTCGGCGCAAATTGGAGTTTTCGCGAATTGTTTTGCCTCCGGGGTTGGACCAAGTCGCCTCTCGCGGGGAGCGATGAACCGCGGCGCAAAGCCCCAGAACACGGCCGCTTCCCTGTTTGTTGCTGCGCGATTGCGTCTCCACGGAGCGCGCGCGTCGCCATCCGTCAAAGTGCAATTCGCCTCTCCTCTGTAATCCCCCTACACGCGCTTTTTGGCTCCTGCAGCGAGCGCGCGCAGTCTGCTCGGCATGCAAGAGTGCCTCTATTCTAATAATTGCCCTCCGCATTCCCACGGGAGCCTCCGTTCAGACAAATCTTTATCTTCGTCATCCTTGCAGTCGTCTTCGCTATTTTTATCGCCATAAGCGAGCCGCGGAGGACCCCGGCGGCGTCATTCGTGGCCGGCGAAGTGGTCGTCCAGCGGAGGGCCATTCACATTATTACAACACATGTGCGTTTCTTACGTCATTAGGCTTGCACGAGGCTCGCCGACTGCGCCGGCGAACTGCACGCGGTACGACCGAGTTTGTTGTTGTCCGAAATTTGCGCGAAAATCAAAAATTGATGAATTGCTGTGCAGAAGACCTGCAGAAGACGGTTACTGTAGTCTCTCTATCCATCTCTCTCTCTGTGTGATTCGAGCGCGGTGCACCCTTGACGACTTTCTGCTGAATTTTAATTGAGTTGTCACAAACAGACGTCTGAAGATCAGAAGAAGACAACTGTTGCAGTTGGCCTCTCGCTCGCGTGGAGCTGAAGCGAAGCACAAAAAGACTTGTACACGAATAGGCGAATCGTCTAGACGCTCTGGAGATCCGTTTCTCCCTTTTTGCACCTCCGCGCCATTTGTTTCCGCACGCTTTTTGGAGATCAGGAGGGAATGTCGTCTAGACGCGTTGGGAGACGCGCGCAAGTCTTCAAAGATCAAATGTTTGCTCTGCAAAGACGTCATTTCGGCGCCACCAGGAGGCACAATTCAACCCGAGATTCCCATTTGTCCAATTGTTGATTCCGGCTTCACTCGCGTTTGTTTATCCGCCACCACTCACCGAATGGTGCAAACGGGGTATTTTGGGCGCTGAAGTGATCGTCGGTCGGCCTGAGAGGGAAACCAAGAAGCCGATTTCCAAAAGCGCGCTCAGGGGGTCATGTGCAGAGGGTTTGAGTGAATATTTCATGATTTTCATGCCCCAGCGATCGTCCCTCTGACGTCGGCTGCCGCTTCAAAGATCCCCGTCGTCTTCCTGGCAATTAAAATCGTCAAAACGATCAAATCGACCGGCGTTCCCAGGCCCACACGGCGGTTTTTGTGGACCGCGAAAGTGCAAAGCGGATTGACGTTTGCGGAAACAATCAATTAACTTCCAAACTCGTTATTCGCGCTTTTTGCGAAAGTTGACTGCGGCCCGATGCGTCTACGCGCGCTTTTTCAGCGCGAAACGCGGCCAGAAGTAGGACAAAACGCGTCCACTCATCAATCAGCGCTCGATGCGATTGTCGCCGGCGATCATCTCTGATGAGTTTGTTTTCTGCGGATTGTTTTCGGTTTTTCAAAGTTTCCGATTGGTTCCGCTAATTGCTCGACGAGCTGCTAGCGCTGCCTACAGTAATCCCAGAACTCTCGGTCGCGTCGCGCTTAGAGCGGACTAGGACCGCGCGATTGATACCTGTTTGTTGCGCTCAGATCCGATCTTCTATCAACGAGGTTTTTCTTCCATTGCGCTCCAGGAAACTCGAATTTCGTGTCTTCACACGATTCTGATGCTCGCGGGGCTTTGAATCAAATCAAACGCGCATCAGATATTCAGAGCTGATCCTTGCGAGCCGACAGATCGTCCCTGTCCACTCCGTAAATCCTAATTTGTTGCGGCGGCCGAAGCAAAGGGAAGACCTCCGCGTTCCGTAATCCCCGTGACGCAACAAGCGTTGCAGGAGGCGGACGCGAATTAATATTCATCTCCACGTGTTTGCCGCCTGCGTCGTCCATTAGCGGCGATTACGACGCGCTGATAGCAGAGCGCGGCGACCTTTGGCTCAATCTTTGCCTTTAGGCAGAGTGAACTGCGCTCCAATCGAGATTCGCGAGCGTCTTTTCCAGATTATGTCGTTCACAATGATCATAATAACGCGACGGCGAGCAGCTGGGCGGTGTGCTGGTCAGTGCAAACTGGACAAACGCGCGTTTTGATGATCTATGTGGAGGTCGTAAATCCGAGAAACGCGCGGATCTCTGAGAGATCGCCGCGTCGTCCTGGAGAGCTTTGCGGCTCAAAGAAGCGCTGCAAGCGCCTCTCCTAGGTGCACTTTTAAATCAGCGTTTAATCAGCTCTGGATTAGGAGACGTCACAAGTTCAGGAAGAGGATTTTGAAACAAAACAACAGAAATTGACGTCAGCGGAGGTTTCCAAGTCCTGCGTTGTCTGTCTTACGGTAATCAAGGCGCGCAACTTCCTTCCTAGAGGCCTGAATTTCTGATTCTCAATCTCCAGAATTGCGCTGTAGCTCCTTTGTGTCCAAATCTCGATTTTCCGCCCGTCTAACCCAGAATAACTGCCTCGATTCGTCGCTTTGAACTCAAAATCGTAGAATATTCGAGCGCCGCCCGCTTTCCTGCGAAATCCAAGTTTTCCGCCCTTTCAACTCGCCGCCCCGCGTCCTCGGATTCACACTCGCGGCGTCTACGGGACGCGTCACTCCTGGCGACTGTCAATCACCGCGATCGCACGAGTTCTGAACCGTCTGGACTAATGACGAACGTGTTTATCATCCCAGCTGCTGTGCGCTCCGCCCTGTCACAACACATCTGGTCCCGCCACGACCCTCCACACTCTTCCTCGCGCTCCTCGTGACCGGTCGACTTCTACAAACTCATCCTCTATTAATCGTCTTCCTAATTGGCGCCCAAACGACGCGCGATCGCGTCTCCATTCGGAATGCATCGAGTCGGCCATCTTGTGACCACCAAGAGTTGCCTTTTGTCGCGTCGGGAGCCCAAAGTGCAAAGAGAACTAATTCGGTGCTCCGGCTTTCGACCGCGGGGAGAATTTTGAAAGTTGGAATGAACGACTCGCATGAACTTGAAATCGCATGACGCAAGGGAGTTTCTTTTTGAAACTCTCGCTGACATCATCTGCGGCTTTTTCGGGTTCCAAAAAGCTAATTTGAGGACGCCAATAAACTCGTGTTGAACGTAATTGCGCGACTTACGATAGCGGCCAATTTAATTGCGCAGAAAAAGGTTGACGGAGAACGAGAGGCGCATAACCAGGCGGCCTATTACGCATTAGAGACGCTATTTTAGGCGCTTTTCTCTGGTAATAACGCGGAAGTTGTACTGGGAGGTTTGCTGTTAGCCAGCTGGCTTGATGATAAATTTCACGATTTTAGCTCTAGCCAGAACTGTTTGAGCTCCACAATCCGCAAAAATCGAGATTTTCGATTATTTTCACTCAAATTCAAAGCAGCGAAGTGCGGAACGGTACTTTACAAGGCGATTTCTGTTCAATTCAGCGTTTTAAGCACCACTTCAAAGGTCTTTCGAGCACAATTTCCGTTTTTCAAAACACGCGTAGTCGTAAAATAGCTGTCTGAACCTAATTTGTCGTCTTGCGCACTTGACGCGCCATTTGCGACTCGCGTTCCTCTTCCGGTTGAAAAGAACGTTTCACACGGAGCAACACGCTCGCTGAATCGCTCCTGACCGACTCCGCAGCGCTGAACGCGCGACCAGAATTGGCCTGGAACACGTTTCCGCCTTCTGATCTTTCTCCTCCGCGATGTTTCGATCGTGAATTAATCATTCGTGCACGCAACAAACGCGAGAAGATGAACCGAATGCATAAATTCTCCTCTCCGCGTCATCCTTCCGCGCCTCTCCGCCTCTTTCGCGCCCATTTCCTGCGAACTACGGTCGCGGAGTTTCGGAAATCACTTGGATTTGCGTAGGCCCCGCGAGGCGTCCAACTCTGATCGCGGTGGGAGTTCGCTGGATCACTTGCAGCGAATGTTGTTGTTGCGGTGATTAATCGCGTCAGGACTGCAGCCGCGTGTCCTCGCCGTTTGATCGTCGTTTGAGGCGCGTGTTCATGAGCACCTCGATGCGCGGGGATTCGAAGATCGGCACCGCGGATTTGACGTCCGCGGCCGACCGCGATGATCGCGATTTAAGGCGCTTTGTGACGATCTTCTCAAGGCATCAGCGGAGGCTGGCGGCAGATTTTCGAAATTCGCGTTTCGGAGTGAATGTTGCGCTTTGCAGACTCGCTTCAATGAGGCACTCGGACTACCGTAGTCTTGTGGGAATGTTTGCTATCTTTAGTCTCGCGTGGAGAACGTGCAACTCGTGTGATTTATTCCCCACACAATTTCCACGCACTTACCGTAACCTCGCGCGCATAATTCCCCTTCGTGCTAATCGCTATTTACATCTTCTCTCCTGATTGCGGGTTCTGCGCCGCGTTCATCGTCCCAACCACAATACCTCCAATCAAGCGCTCGCATCGCTCCCAGCGGCTCGTCCCGAGTCTAGACGACTTGAGACAGGTCCAGGTGAGTTGTCAAGCGGCTTATTTCGACCCAAACGCGTCGATCCACTCCGCAGCGCACTTTGTGCGCAATAAACTCGATAAACGTTTTTGCAATTCGCTTCGTTTTACGACTTTGCGATTATAATTCGCGCGTGATTCGCCCGCCACTCGCGTTCACCTCCCTCGAATGTTTCAGCGCCCGAATTCAGAGAACGCAGTGAGCGCAGCGCAGATGCCGTCGTCGTCTCCGACGTATTTATGTTTCTAATCGTGACGATTTGTATTCTGTTCATCTACACGGTGGTGCTAATCCTCTTCTTCATGGGCTGGTGCACGTTGATCCCCACGATGTGCCATCCGAGGCGCGAGGTGCCCTTCAGCTCGGTGAAGAGTCCCCGACGTAACACCCGGTTCAACGATATCGAGTCGATGTGCTCCAGGTAGGTCAGAGGCGCGCGAGAGGCTGCAGATAAGGTCTTGATGGGATCAGTTCCTGGTGTGGAAGCACTCGTGATTCCACTCAAAAACGCGATTTATCTGCAATTCGCATCAGCGAAGCACCAAAAAACAATCCAAGAACCTCAATCAGCGTCTCACATCTCGTTTTCAGCCAATCGCTGGACGGAATCTCGCGTAGTCCGCTGCCGTTCGAGGACAGCCACAAACTCTCCCTCGTGAATCTCAAGCCGATCCGCTACAACGACTACCTCCACCCCAAGTACTCGCTGCCGCCGATGAAGATCGACGTCACGCAGCAGCAGCTCGAGTACGAGCGCTTCCTGCGGACGCCGATCAAGACGCTGCGCAACTCGAAGGAGAAACTGAACAGATCCTGCGAGCAGGTGGCGGTCGAGATTCCAGAGATCCCCGAGGCGCCCGTCGCCGTGCCGTTCCTCGTCTGAATCCTCCGCTCCACAACTCTCACACGCAAACATATCGCGCGTTGTTCCCGACGTCTCCTTCTCGTGCACACTGCACGCCAATCGCCTTCTGCGCCTCTCCCGCGCGCAAAGATGTACATTCTGATTGTATTTTACATTAAAATAATAAAAGATCTATTCCATGCGCTTCTGAGCTTCGCGGATGCCAGACGGCGGCCGTTGGAATGACCGCAGCTGATGTAGCCTTGATTTCTCGCTCGAGATCAATCTCAATCAATCGGAAACGTGCCGATCCGAGGTCGGAGAACAGATGAAATGAGGAATGAAGCAAATTCCAGCCGTTCGATCCCAGAGAGGCTACTTTCTGCATGGTTAGGCATCACTTGTAGAATTGGGGAATGGATTGCGACGAAGCATGCGGTCAGCGGCGTTGCTGACCGTCAAAGCACCGCGCCTTAGAAAAGGAGATTCTTCAGGTCTTTCCGCCCTTTTATTCGACAGATCCATTCGCAGCTGAGAAGAAAACGGAAAATCCGTTTCGGTCGCGCGCGCAATTTCTGAGTTATGACGAAGATCGTGATGAGCGAATAAATGAAGCAAACGCCATCATTACAGTATCTCCTAATCGGCTAACGGCCGGATGCTTCACGCACAAGTCAAAAGGACATTTTCAGGTTCAACGACCGCCGCATTCTTTTCAGGATTTATGGCCGCAATCGACATGATTGCTCGCCTTCTCCCGCGCGCGCGTTCTTCCCGCTAAGCAACACACGCGTTCAGAGTCCAAAGCTGGCTGATCTCTGCTGACCTTGGACTACACGCGTTTGCAGCACCGTGCAGCGCCAATTCGACGCAAATCGCGTTAAGAAATGCGGGAGAAAACACGCGCGTCACGATTCTGGAAACCGATTTCGCAAATCGTGATTTCCGGCGCAATTGAACTGCTTTCCAGAAATAGATTCACCGTGAAACGTCACAACACTCGGGGATTCAATTCAAGCCGCTCCTTTGTAGGTTCTAAAAATAGATTTTGGCGAAAACAACGTGAAAACAGCGATGACTACGTCGCACGAGCGTCTGGAACTCGCTCAAATTGAGTTTTCCTGCAACAAACGACATAAACAGCGAGGATGACGCGGTTCTCTGCTCCACTCGAAATCATTCTGATTTGCGGCGCGTTTCTGTCCCAAACCAACAAACAGCAAACAGACGACTTCTGTGCGGCGGCCGTTGCTCGAGGGGATCCTCTCCTCACAGAGATCAACTCCGTTTTTTGTCTAATTGCATTTACTAGTTATGAATTCCCCAGACAAGAGAATCCACGCTGCGGTCTGCGATGATTGCTTCTCGGAAACAGGCAGAGAATGTCTGAAGGACGCCAACCGAGGCCAACTTGAGCGAATGGAGGGACGCAAAGTGATGGAGTCATCCAATGGAAGTATGAATTGTGGTGTTTCAGGGATTCTGATTCAGAGAAGCCTGAATTCTGGGAATGAGGATTGTTTTTCCGGAAAACACACCTTTGGAGTTAATGGAGTGACTAAGGAGATCTGATTCTAATTCTAATGAATGAAGGAATGTTCCTCAACGTTTGAAAGCTTATGACGTAAGCATTTGTTTACAGCTGAAAAGGCGCAGCTAACTACAGTAACCCAATTCTGCACAATTTGATCACAATTTAATGATAAACGTTCTAAAACGGTAACTTTGTGCTTTCAGAGAGTCAAAGCATCTTCAAATTCCCCTGATTGAGATGAATTGTGGTTTTCCTCATCCTAAAAGTCTCGTTTCATTCAATTCTGCTGCTGATTGAAGCGAAATATTGAGTGTCGTGATTGTCACAAGAGTCTCTGTAATCACGATCGGTCAATTCTCTCGTTTTCGTTCCTCTGCTCTCCGGAGATGTCGATTCAAAGTGCCGCGGGACTTGGATGTCCGCACTCGGGGTGCAACTCTCTTCTCCTCTTTCTCTCCGCGTATCGCAGGAAAACAACACGATTTCTCGCAAATTCCCGGCAATTGCGGCGTTAATTTCCCCAATTAGGCGAGCAGACGTCTGCGAGAAAGCAAAGAACGGACTTCCGGTGTCAACACGGTAATCGTCTTTATTTCTATTTACATACCCATCGAGGACAAACGCGCGAAAGAGCGTCGGGAAGTGCGGAGTGAGGCTGAAACTGGAAACACTCGAGTGTTGCACTAGGTGGGGGCGGAGAGTGCCACAGGACTCTCCTCTGGTGAGCAATCTAGGACCAAGCGTTCAGTAGATCTGTGGAACGGGGATCGAAATGACGTAGGAGTCTGATTTGTCCAATTTCTCCTTTGAATTGCGGTGCGCGTTGATTGGCGTCCGGAGGTAGCGTTCGTATTCCAACTGAAAAGCCGAATTCGTGCAAAAAAGCGCTTTTGAGGCGTGCAGACCTGTTCCTGAGTGAAGTCGATCTTCATCGGCGGCAGCGAATACTTGGGGTGGAGGTAGTCGTTGTAGCGGATCGGCTTGAGATTCACGAGGGAGAGTTTGTGCGAGTGCTCGAAGTGGATCGGACTCCGCGAGATCAAGTCGAGGGATTGACTGCAAACGCGGTCGTTTAGGGGTGCGCGTGGAGGGTGGAAACGCACCTGGAAGTGACAGATTCCAGATCGTGGAACTTGGAGTTCCGGCGAGGGCTGCGGACGCGACTGAAGGGCACCTCGCGCCTCGGATGGCACATCGTGGGGATCAACGTGAACCAACCCATGAAGAACATGATGAGCACCACGGTGTAGACGAACAGAATACAAATCGTGATGATCAGCAACATCGACATGCAGGCTCAGAGATCGGCGGCATCTGCGCAAGAAGGCGGCCGTCTGTCCACTCTAAACAGAGCTCAATTGTAGTCGCAAAATGCGTGCAGCCCACGAAGAAAGTACAAAACGCGTCGGGGCTACAGCTGAGAGGCCGCGGACGAGCAACAAAGCGACACCTGGCGCGGGATCCGCCCCTCCATCGGCAAAGAAGCAAATAATAAATGGGCGGAAATTGTCTCTTCGGCGCCCGCATGCCGCTTTGCATACGCGTGTATAGTGAGGACGTTCAGGAAGAGTACAACTGTTGAAATACGCGGTTTGCAGCAACTGTGTAAAGCGCAGAGGGAACACGCATCTCAGATGACAACAAATGGACTTTGGAATAAACAGGAAAACAGCATTTGACCTGAACGCACGCGTGTTTGCTATGCTTTTTGAGTGACACAGAGATTCTGAAGCCGCTGCAAGCGTTCTTGCTTGATTAGGCCAAACTCCGAATTTTTTGGTCTTTTATTGTATATAGAACTGCACAGTCTGGTCTGAGACGTTCCCAGAACCCCAGTAGCGTTCAGAATACCAGCCAGTGATAACACAACTACAGCCAATCCGCTTATAAACATCTACAGTATACCAATTGCTTGCAAAAGCAAAAAGCTTAAAGTGCCCCGCACTTCCGCCGCTCAATTGGACAACAACTCTGCGCTCCATCGTTTGACCACCCGCAGAGACGCACAAATTGCGCCCAAAATCAAAATTTTCAAAATCGAGCGTCAATTTCAAGTGACATCACACGAATGCACTAATCGCGTATTTCTATTCTTCTCTACGCAACAATCAATCAAATCCGATATCTATGCGAAGATGACGTTTCTTGAGAATCTCGAATTTCCGTTCTAAAATTAGGATTCCACGCTGAGCGCCTGAACTGCAGCGGAGATAAACAAAAGCGCGTTTAGCGATCACACATGTTTCAATGCTTTCACTCCCAACAGCTGCGAGCGGAGAACACGTGGAGAAGAAGCGCTAATGCGAAGGGAAAGTGCGAAAAGCGTGCACAAACTATACACATGAGGAGCTACCGTACCCCCTGGAGAGTGGGTATCTACGTAAATTGAAAACGAATCAGTGCAACGAGCAACTCGGACATGAAATGACGAGGCGCAGACGAACGTCCGACTCTCGCAGATAAGGAAACAAACTTAAAAGGACGCGCGCCAGACGGAGCGCCGCGCGAATGATTCACGAGACATCCGCTCCCAACTCACCAACTACAAATCGATGTGTGTGGGACCAACGTCCACTCGCGCGCCTCCCACTTTCCAAAAGTAATTCCGCGTCCACTACGCGGCGTCCCGAAATACGCGCGCGACTCATGAATATTGCAGATCTGCACTTCCGCGCATCGCGAAGACAAAACGACGAAAGTGCACGCGAAAGGACCTCCAGGAGGGCGCAGCGGAGGACGAACGCGCGCCATTTTTCGGGCTTAATTCATGCGCGCATGAATTATTCACGAGGTGGAAGACGCGGAAATTAAAGTGAAAATGAGAAAATTCATCATTTAGCGGAATTGAACGCTTTTGCACGAAAGGTCAAAGGTCGTTACGGAGAGTACGGTAGCTGGGCGCTAATTGCGATAACGCAAGCGGCAGGGTGGATTCTGAATGATGCCGGGGGTTCTGAACCGTCCGTAGTAACCGAGGAATGAATCTGAGTGGAAAACTCGTTTTGTCCTAAAAGAACACCGAGGGGCGGAAATTGGATCTGACGACGTTTTGCCTCGTTCGGACTTTGCGATTCAGCGAATGACGAACGCGACAGGGGAAGTGGACTTGGCGCGCTGCAGATCGAGTGTCGAAAGAAGCGACAAAGCGACCGGTCGTCTCTCGCTCGAATTTCAGAGATCGGAAGCCGATTTGCAGATTCTGTTTTCGCGAAGCGCTACGAAGTAGCGGCGCTGTTTGGCGCACCACAGAACGCGCGAATTCTTGAAGATGGCAGATTAAGAATCCAATGTTTTGAAGGAGTGAGAAGCTAATTAGCGGACGCTTTTAGCGTCTTGTAGACAGAAGGATGATTGAATTTTGAGCTCTTGTTTTGCGATTCATCGCAGCGGAGGGCTGCGAGGCTTTGGACGCGCGATTAATTGGAATGTTTCAATGTGTTTTTGTCAGAACGAGAAGCGGAACGAACGTTCCACAAATAGGGGAAGAGCGCTGCGAGTGGGAAATCCGCGAATCAACGACGCTTTGTTTGATGCCGAAAGTACGGTGGACAATGAGGACCTCTGTAGCAAAGATTTTGGCGAAGCTTTGAGCTCAAATTTCGAATCAAATCGCGTTTTCGATTGCTTTTTGAACAAAGCAAACAAGGTTGAAATCCACGTGTGAGAGCGTTTGTGTTCTGCCACTAAGACCGCGTACGAGGAGCAGGAATGAAGGCCAAAAACTTGAATTTCTAATGAACCAAGCGACAAAAAGTGATCAGATCACTGAAAAACAAGGGGAAACCGCGTTGAACTGAACCCAATCGACATCCTACCCCTCGCCCCGTCAGTGGAATCTACGGAATTCAGAGAAACGCCTCCCGCGTTCCCCTCGGGCGATCAAAAAGCAACTTTCTGTCCTCTCAAAATCAATCGCCGGTCATCGGGCGCTTCTAGAACTCGCTGGAAGCGTCGGACCATCAAAACAAATGTCACCGATGCTCCCCGGTGACTCATTCCCATCCATCAACATTACGAAATCGATGAGAGTTGAGAGACCAGCGTCCACTCCCGACGCGCCCACTCGCTCGCTCTCTATTTCCGGCTACTATGTGCTCCTTTCGGTGTGTTTGTGGCCGCGCTGGACGGAGACGGATCCTCGGGCGATGGAGCACACGTCGCGAGGCCGGATCGCACTATTCATCATAGGAGAACACATTCGGAGTTCATGGGAATCAAAATGGGAAAATTATGGGTTTCGCGAGAGTACGAAATGCTCGAATTGAGAAATTGCGCGCGCGGGAGAGATAAGGAAGTGGGCTAAAACGTTTTAGGAGAATGAAAACGGCGCGGGAATCGGCGCTCGACAAAGCGTTGTGTGTGGCATGAATGGTGCGGAAGGTGGCGATTGGCGGCAATTTCGGTGCCGACGGGGATGACAAACGACGAGAAAGTTTGCTGCCGAATCTGACTGAAGTGCTTTCAGGGTTGTTCTCTGCGTTATTCAACTTCTGCGCGTTTTCTGAGCATGTTGCTGTAAACCTGCTTCATGGTAGCGCGTGGCAAGACCAAAGAATGCGACGAAGACGTTCAAGAAGGCCGTTGCCACAGTTTTTGTCACAAAAAGCAGCAAAACCGTCATTAAACCGAGTTTTTCTGTTCGATTTGAGCGGAATTTGCCTCGTTCAAGTCACAATCCCAACTAAAAACACTCGGAATCAGAGAGGAACGCGCAGAACCGCGCGTCCACGAGCCTCATGCTAATTGCGTCGAGCGTCACGTGCAATTCATTCCCTTAAAATCCCCAAATTGGTCCTTCGAATCAAAATCAAGCGAAAATCACGCGGATTCAAAGCCTCCAACTCTTCAATCCGGCAGCAGAATGCGAAGCAGCAAAAAGCAATCAAGTAGTCCTTTCTTTCCCATTCAAAAGGACATCTGGCGTCGTGGAAGACCGCCGCAGTAATCGAATGACGCAAGCGAAATTGCGAATCGCGTATTGTGTAATAGCGGAAATTGGTCTCCGCCATCAGAAAGCGCGTCGAGATCGCCACCGACGGTCCTCCTCGGGCGCGGGCTAGTCGCCGTCGTTGGGTTAAAAATAGGCGTTTTTGCGGCGCGATGGAGACAAATAGGCGCGATGGACGCAAAGAGCACACATGGGAAAAGGTTCGGGAGAGCAAAGTGCATCTCTAAACAGCGTGCAGACGGCGCTTATTGAAGACGAAGACCGATCGTCCCGGAATGGTTGTTCCGCGAAGTTGCGGGGTTCAGAAATCGGAATTTCTGGTCTGTGGAGGCTGGACTAGCGAGAGAACCCCCGGGTTGAACACTTTGAACTGAAGTTGAGCCGACAAAGTGATCCTTCGCGTCGTCCGCTGCGGTTTTTTGCGAGAACAACTGTCTTGATACGTTTTTCCAGCGCGTTATTTATAGATCAGAGCTCTATGGGTGTGCGGCCGCTTAGCCACAGTAAACTCGTCAGGTCAGGTTCTGTATGATTCAGCCAACGGAGAATCCATGAAGCCGTGTTTGAATATCCCAAAAACTTCAGCCACTTTGACGAGGTTCTTCTCGTAGTGCACCATTTCCTAAATTCGGGGTGAAAAGGTGGAACGAAGGATGAAACCCACATTCATGCAAGATTGAAGTTTGAGGATTTTCGCGAGTCTCGCCGCGTAATTCTCCATGCGAACATCGCGCACGTAGTGCCGGTGCATCTCGTTCGACGCTCTCTCGAGTACTGTAGTTCCGATGAGCCTCGCGTCGTCTGATAAATCGTCCGCTCCTAAATCATCGAAGAGACTCTGATTGCTGGAGCCGCGGCAACCAACGTTCGGTGCTCCAGAGCAACTGCAGCAGCAGGTAGTTAACCTCAAACGCGGTCATCCGAATCGCTTTCATCGGCTTCACAAGCAATTTGTCGAACATTTCGCGATGCGGGTCGAACCATCTGAAAGCAACTGCACGGTTAGCTGGCTGAGGATCAACTGCGTACCCCTCAAAGTCCTTCTGCGCCTGAGGCTCGAAGGGCACACTGAACTTGAAATCGTAGAGCTCGCAGAGCATGTTCTCCGCATAGAGGAACCGCGTGTCCTCCTCGTCTCCGAAGACGTCCACCGACCGCGCCACCATCTCGATCGTGGAGAAATCGGTCAAGAAGTACTTGAAGAGATGCCACTTGTCTTCGATGCCCAAATCGGCGAATTCCGCGTTGCTCATCGCCCACTCGGCCGCTTTCGCGATGCCGCATTCGAAACTGCGCATCCACTCGCATAGATCGACGACTCGGCTCACCTCCTGCTGATCTACGCCGCGGCAATAATTGAAACTTCGGTACCTCGCAACCAGTGGCGCCAGAATTTCGTCGTTTCTCCTCTGCTGCGGCTTCTGAAACATTGATCGATTAGTTTTCGCGAAGAGAACGTGAATTTCCTGCGTCAGCGTCTCCCTGATGCGCTCCATCAAAGGATTCGAATCGTAATTCACGCAATTGTGGCCATAACTCATGCTGCTGTGGAGCTCCAGAACCGCGATTGAGCCAGAGAGCCTTCTGTCCTCTGCTCCACTCTGGCTGAAGGACGCTTTATTCTCGCTCGTCTTGTAGATCATTCCCGCATTCAGGCATCTTCGTAGTCGACAGGATTTGCAATTGAAGTTTGACTCTAAAATTCGAGCAATCGGAGATGAAGCAGAGGTTACTTCGCTTACTTTCCACGATCTCGCAGTCGTTCGTCGCCCGTCGGCACCTGTAGACGTCGACGGACGCGCCAACCGCGCGACGGAAGAAGGCAGCGCACGCTCTACAGGTGAGCGCCTGAAAGTGCGTGCCGTGGGCTTTCGCGCCACACACGACGCACGAAATGTCGCTTTCCATCGGGAAAACAGAGCGGAAACTGAAAAGGAAGAAATCAGCCGGCGCGCGTCGATCGATTCGCGCGCCACACACGACGCCCGCGCGCTTTCTGTTTACTCGGATCGGAATGTTTCAGCGCACATCGATCGCCGACGCACTTCTGGAGTTCAGATAGAAAGGTTAACGATTTATGACGCTCTATTCAATGCAAGCATGATCGAACGCCTTCTAAAACCCTGCAGCGAGCGGACAATCCATAAACTCGTTCTTGAAGATGCCAAACAACTCGCCCGACTTCATCAGATGCTTTTCAAAGTACACAAAGTCCTGAAAGCCGCAAAAGGGTCACCAAACTCAATTCTCGCCTCACATTGAGACCCGATTGGAGTTTTACGATCTTCGACAACCGCGCGGCGTAATTCTCCATCCGCATCTCTCTGACGAAGTGCCGGTGCAGTTCATTGGACGCTCTGTGGAGTACGGTAGCTCCGACCACTTTCGCGTCTTCCGAGAGTCCTTCCGCTCCTGCAGACGCGGTTTTAGAGAAACAGGGGCGGCTGACTCACTCTCGGTGCTCCACAGCTGCTGTAGAAGCAGATAATTCACTTCGAATTCGGTCAATCGCACCGCCTTCAGCGGCTGAATCAGCGTTCTCTGCATCATCTCCTTGTGAGGGGTGAACCAGCTAGAAAACCAGCATTCTGAGAGCATCCGAGGGTGAACCTGTTGCCTGTAAAACGCCTCCTTCGATCGGTCGTCGAACGGCAAATCGAATTTGCACGTTTTGAGGTCCGTCGCCAGATTCTCCGCGAACAGAAAGCGAGTGTCCTCCTCGTCTCCGCAGACGTCCACCGACCGCGCCACCATCTCGATCGTGTAGAATTCCATCCAAAACGGTTGGAACAGGAACCACTGAGCATTCGGCATGAGGAAAGGCACCACATCGACCGATCTACCTTGTCCTCGATCGAGAGAGCCGCAAACTCCGCGTTGCTCATCGCCCACCGCGCGCTCTTCACGATTCCGTTCTCCAGCGTGCGCATCCAAATCCGAAAATCGACTGATTCGCGAACTTCGAGGGCGTTCGGATTGTGGCGATAGCGGAACATTTTGTACGCTCTGGTCATCGGCTGCATCACTTCGGCGCTTTTGGTCGGCGGCTGCAACACGTTGACTTGACAGTCGGCGCAAGCATCTGACCTGAGTGAGCGTCTCCTTGATCTTCTGCATCAGAGGCGTCGAATCGTAATGCAGACAGTTGTGGCCGAACGCCATGTTCTCGTAGTCGGCGGTCTCAGGGCAGCCGACGTGACCCTCTTCCGGACTCTCTTCAGAAGCGCATTCCTCGAACTTGCTGCCTTCGTAGAGCATCCCGACCGCTTTGCATTTCTTGAAACGACAGAATTTGCAGTTTTGCTTTGATTCTACACGATCAACGATCATCACCACCGCAACACGCGGCACTTACTGTCTGCTATCTCGCAATCTTTGGTCGCTCGTCTACATCTGAAGCCTTCGGAGATCTCGCCGACCGACCGCCGGAAAAATGCTGCGCACGCTCGACAGGTGAGAATCTTGAAATGAATTCCATGTGGCTGACCACCACATACAGCGCAAAGAACGTCTTCTTCGGACATCGAACGACGCGAGGGACGAACGGTCGCGTCAGCTGAAAGCGAGAATGAAGCGGAGCGATCGATTGAGCAGAACTGGTCTGCGCGCGTATTGATTGCTCGCTGATTGCAACTGGAATGTTGCTTTTAGGGACGCCTTTAGGGAATTCATCTACCGTATGAGAAAGCCAATAGGCATCTGCTGCTGCAGATGTTCTGGAACACCGGACATGAGCTGCAGCTACATATTCTTCTTCCCTCAATTTGTGTTTTGTTCCCGACTACCGTACTCTACAGGATCCATCTTCGGAATCTTCAAAAACGAGTTCTACCACCGAGTGCTACAGAACAGCACGCTTGTAGAGGATGTCAGCTGTGTGATAATCGTTTGTGCAATCCTAAGTCAACAAAGATTATAGAAGAATAAACAAGAGGCGCATCGATCCTCTAGCTACAAATACACCTCTGTGATCAGAAAATCAATTGATTTTCGCTGGAAGAGTGCGGAGGAAGAACGTCTGGATCAATTTAAGGCGTTTTGGAGTCAAATGTCCAAAGCGAAGACAATCGGTGGAAGATTCGAGGTGCTGAGAGCATGGATTGACACGTGATGCAAAAGGAAAATATTTACAAGTGGGAATTCATTCGCTTCATTCCTCAAAGGCTCGCTCTCGACTCGTGGATTCACCATGAAAACGATCCAGTTGACCATTCACGCAATTCTCGCGCGCGTTCTTTGTTGCAACCGCATGACCTCGTTGAAAGGAAATCGTTTTTCCAACTGCGAGAAGGTGAAACTCAGTGTTTCGTGTCTGCTGGATCAGCTGATCCGCTGCGCTATTTTGCCATCTCTACTTTTTTCCAAGCCCGTAATCAGCGGATTGCACGCTATCGAGGGGTTATCACCTTAATTCTAGCCTTTAATCAATCTCCACCACCCACGGGGGCTTCCAGCGCCTTAAACGATCAACCAACCAGGTGATCTCGCTATCACTCTGTTCTCTGTCCGCCGCTGCTTCCTCCTCTCGACATTCCGAGTTCTTCTAAAGCCACCGCGCTTGTACGAGGAAGTTCAAAGTACCACGAGTTCAGACCCTCCCTCCTTGAGTCATTTGTGTCCTCCACTAAGTAAGACACGCTGCGGAGTATTGACACAACGCGCCCTCACCTTCGGGAGCAAGAGATTCTCTAATTGTGGACAAACAAAAGGAGGTTGTACCTTCGATCTCTGTGACTCATCTGACGGCGATTGACGAATTAATGACGAATATCCGAAGCCTCCGCGTTTGGCGGGCGGTATTTAGGCGCCGCTTGGCAGCCAGTCGGGGCAGCAGATCTCTGATATTCCTCGATCCCTCGGACTAGGGTGAACGGCGGTGACTAACCCTTATTTGGTCAGCTTCCGGCACGTGTCATCGTTCTGTGAAACACGATTTTCACTGCAGTGAGACGATTTGTGTGTCCACGACAGTTTGCGCCCACTTTTACACATTTTCTGCATTTTGCGCTCGATTTGACGACCGAAAATGTTCTAAAATTGCTTCCGCGCGTTGATTCAACGTTCGCGCTTCTAAGGCGCTCAGAAAGGAGTCGGAATGTGATTGTTTGCAGCGGTTTTTCTCGCCAATTTTAACTCGCGATGAGCGCGGAAACACTAATAATACTATTCATTGCAGAATGACGACTCTTCCGCCACACAGCAATGCGTTTCCCGGAGCCCGAATGATTCTGGTCGCCATTTTGACGAGTTTGGGAGGCTCGTTCCACTTTGGATATCAGCTGGTGATCACGAATCCCTCGCAATCCGCGTTCATCGCGTTTCTGAACAGCAGCTTCGAAGAGCACTACCACTCGCAAGTGACGGAATCGACGCTTGAAGTGAGTTTCCCGTTGAATCCACGTGCAGTGCGGAATGTTCTTTGCAGTCAATTTGGTCGGCGATCGTGGCGATTCTCTTCGTCGGCTCAATCTGCAGCTCGATCGCCTTCGGTACGGTTGCGGAGAAGGCTGGTCGCAAGAAGGGGCTCATGATCTCGTTCGTCATCAGTCTGTTCTCCATCGCGCTCGCGATCATCTCCTATTTTGTAAGACATTTCCGTTTTCTCTCTTCAATCCAAATCCAATTTCCAGGCGAACTCGTTCGAACTCTACGCGTTGTCCCGCGTGATTCTCGGCTTCTCGCTCGGCCTCAGTCTCGGGCTCTCGGCGCTCTATCTCTCAGAAAGCAGGTAGCGCAGGAAAATTCCAATTTCGCGCCCAACTCGGCCGCTTTCAGCCCCAAACAATGCCGCGGATTCGTTAGCATGATGACCGGAACGATCGTGCAGCTCGGTACCGTAGTCGGCGCCGTCGTCGCGATGCCGGCGCTTCTGGGAACGGAGTCGAGATGGTGGATCATCTACGCGGTCGAAGCGGCAATCCTGATTGTCGCCCTCATCGCGATGCCCTTCATGCACGACAGTCCCGGGTACTTGGCGCAGATCGGCGAGCACGAACGCGCCCGCGCCTCCATCCGCTTCTTCCACAATTGCAGCGAAGAAGAAGCGGAGATCGCGCTCGCGGAGATCGACGACAATCTGAAGGAGAGCGCCAAGCCGATGGGGATGTTCGCCATTCGCAAGGATCGCCTCGCGCTTCGCGGAACGATTGTGGGAAGCATGGTGGCCTTCGCGATGTCCTTCTCAGGAATCGCTGGTAAGCGTTTGAAGCTCTAGAGCAGCTCTGATTGTGGGAATTTGCAGTGATCAACGCGTTCACCGTCGAAATTCTGATGAATTGCGGATTGTCGATCTTCAACGCCTCGATCGCGAACGTCGGACTCTCCGCGGTCGGATTGGTAAGCAAACGGCGTTCTCCTCCTTTTCTGAACCTCTTCTGCAGATCGCCATCATCGGATCGTCGTTCATAGTGGACCGTTTCGGCCGACGCCCGTTGATCCTGGGTTCAAACGCCGCGATTCTCTTCCTGAACGTCGCGGTCTTCGCGTTCATGTTCTCCTTCGAGCAATACGGAGTGAGTTGCGCGCGCCTGAAGCGCGATTCACCGTTTTGCTTCAGTACACCTGGCTGGGATACTGTCTCATCATCGTCATCGCGCTCTTCATCGTCTTCTTCGCGGTGGGACCCGGCCCGCTGTGCTACTTCATCACTGCGGAGATGCTCGGCCAGAACGCGCGGTCAGCCGGCCAGAGTTGGGCGTCCCTCGTGCAGATGACTTGGTTCGTTCCCCACGCCTCTCGCTCTTGAGAATTCGCGCGTTTTCAGTCGCTCCGTTCTCCTCGCGATTTATCTGCCGATGAAGAACGCGATCGGCGGCCCCTTCTCCTACCTGATCCTCTTCGTCGCGCCGATCCTCTTCTCGCTCGTCTTCTTCTACTTCACGCTCCCGGAGACGAAGAACAGGAACATGAAGGAGGTGCAGGAGGAGATCGAGAATCTCCCCTCGATTACTCGATGCATGCGACGCAGCAGACGCACTCGATCTGCATCCGAGTCGATGGAGTTTGAATCTCTCAAGATTTGAACCCCACGAACGTCTTTCCGAGAATCTATACGTGTTTGTAGATAAGAATTAAGGATAAAGATGCTCTTTTCCACCCCCACACGTGCCCTCAATTCCTTTTCCTGGCCCTCGTTGGTCAGCGCCCGCTCCCTCGATCGACGCGTTTCCCGCAATCACAAAGTAATCACATGACAATTCCACCTTCGTTTTATCAGTCGAACCAACGCGCACAATCGATTGCTGCGCGCTCACTTCCAATGTCGTCGTGCGTCGTTTGCGGCGCCAAGGCGCACGGAGTGCATTTCCAGGTAAGTTGAGCTGTGAAAGCCCACATTGACGAGCAGATTCAGGTGAATTCGTGCCGCGCCTGCGCCGCCTTCTTCCGCCGATCCCTCGCGATCGGCAAGGAATACAAGTGCCGCCGCGCGAAGCACAACTGCGATCTCGCTGAGGGTATTTCTCCGTCTTCTTGCCGCTTTTAAGCTCGATTTAGGGACGAAAAACGTCTGCCGCTACTGTCGATACCAGAAATGTCTTCAAGCCGGAATGCTCTACACCGGTAGGTTCCTCCGCACGCGTCTCAGCGCCTCAATCTCCCCATTTCAGTGCAAATCGTGAGTCCCGTGCACGTGAATGGACAAATCCGGGTCCCTGTGATCCAATCGAATCCCGCTTATCACAACTCAGATCTCTCCCCCGCCGAGCAATCTCCCCACATCACCTACGAGGACAGCAAACTCCTCTACGACTCGGAGCCGCTGATCGAGGAGCTCAAAAGGGTCTTTTCAAAGACCGTGCCACACGCGAGCACCCTCTCCACCATGCAGTCGCTTCTCCTCACCTCCAAGAACATCCGACCCGACCTGAAGACGCTGAACATCACAGAGGCCAAGGTCCTCGACTACAGGGTGTTTCTGCAGAGCTGCGAAACCGAGATTCTGAGAGCTGCGCAGTTTGCCATGTCTTGCAAGCAGTTTGCGGATTTGCCGATTGAAGAGAAGGTACGGTAGCGAGGTCATACGGTATCTGTAGTTATCAGTGATTTCAGTGGTTCATGATTCAGGCGTTCTGGCATCACTTCTACCACGTGTCGGCGGTCGTGCGGAGCATCGAAGCGTTCGGAAGGAGCGAGCCTTCCGGCTACATGCTGACGGACACCGTGTGCGTCCGCGAGGGATTCACTTTCGACATTCCGATCGAAGACCGCAAACACGAAATGCTCAAAGATCTCTTCAATAAAAGTAGTCTCTCTCGTCTCTGTTCTTTGCGTAAAACAGCGGATTTACAGGCGGTCATATGCTACTGGACAGAATCATGCTGCCGATGATGACTCTGAATCTGACGACCTTCGAAACGGTCTATCTCCAGGCGATGGTGCTCTTCAATACGTCAAGTAAGCTCTGCTCCTCTTCCTTCCTCGAGAACCTCAAATTCCAGGAAACGAGAGGCTTTCGGCGGAGACCAAAGCGATGTCACAGCGATCGACCGAGGAGATCTGCAATGAACTCCATTCGTACTACAAAGACGAGCTCCGCATTGAGAACTACGCCGCGCGTTTGGCGAAAATCGTGAAAATCCAAATGGAATTGAGTGTAATACAGTATCCTCTAGACTACAGTATCCTCATACTCTTCTTCCAGGACATCCGCCGCTATTTCAAAGACGTCACAACGATGGCGGAAGTGTTCGGCCTCTTCTCGAACAGCTTCGCGACGTCGCCGTTCTGCAGCGACATCTGAACGCATAAATCTCTTTATCGCATCTCTCAATCTTTTCCAACGAGCTCCGATTCGTGCAGATCCGACTTGAAAATCCCGAAAACGTCCGCAGTCAGCAGCAGATCGTTGCGGCTGCGGATAATCGTCTCCGATTCGGACATCAACTTGAGTATCTTCGCCAATCGCGACGCGTAATTCTCGATTCTCATCTCGTAGAGATAGTAGTTGTGCAGTTCGTTGCCGCTGAGGTCCAGATTCTTCTGGCCAATCGCGTAGGCCGCCTCTGACAATCCTTTGATTTCTAAAGACGCTGATGAGCACACGCTGATCCCTCCGAGACTCACTTTTGATCGACCAGAGGACCTGGACACACAGATAGACCACTTCGTAGATGGTCATGTTGAGCGCCTTCATGGGGACGATGAAGTGCGTCAGCATCATCTCGTCGTGCGGCTTGAAGAGATTCTCGAGTTCGATTCTCTTCTGCTCGGGCATGTTGGGGATGAGGTAGACGTGTTTGGTGAAGTCGATGGCGATGTTGTCCGCCACGAGCTGCAAACCGCTCTCGGCGCCCATGTACTCGACGGAGCGCGCCGTCCGCTCGATGTTGAACATGTGCGGCCAGAAGTTGACGTAGATCTTCCACTGGAAGCACCGCGGATTGCCCAATAGCGGCTCATTCACTCACTTTGTCGTCCATCGGGAGCTGCGCGAAGTCGTCGCACGCCATCAGCCACTTGGCGATGCGGAACGTCATTTCGTGGAACGCGCGCAGCCAGATCCGCATGTCCAACTGAGAACAGAATTCCACCTTGTCAGGTTTTCCGCCCGGGACCATCGTGTTGTAAGCGTGCAGCAGAGATTGCATCGGAGTGAGCTTCACGCCGCTGAGTTTCAGCTGCGGATTGTCGGTGTTGGGCTGAACTGACGGGATTTACAGCAGCGTCGATTGCAGCCTACTTTACTCAAAGTCGCCTTGATCCGCTCGATCATCACGTCCGCTCGAAACTTCATCTGCTGATTCTCGAAAATCACTTCGTCGGGGAGGTCGTCGGTGAGGACGGAAGAAGAGAAAATGACTTTTGCAGGTTCGATCGAGGTGTTCGAGGTCTTCAGAGGCGGCTGAGCCGACTGCGGCGGGTGATTCTGTTTGTAGAGCACGGCTAAAGCAATCAATCCATCTGTTTCTGGTTGCAGAATGGGATTTACCATTTAGGGTCATGCCAACCTTCTTACATCGCTCATAGCGGCATCTGCGGCACTGGTGAGTTGCATCTGAACGAGTTTCAGTTAGATTTCGGGCAACGTGCTCATGAAACCAGTTCTGACGCAATGCGTCGACGCCTAATTTAAATCGAATTTACCTTTCGAAACATCGCAGTCGTGCCGCGCTCTGCGGCATTTGTACTTTTCGCCGATTTCGGCGGCGCGACGGAAGAAGGCGGCGCAGGCGCGACACGAATTCACCTAAATCTTTTCATCAATTTGGCATTTCACACCGCAACTCACCTGGAAGTGGATGCCGTGCGCCTCAGCGCCGCACACGAGGCACTCGCGGAAGTCGTTGTCGGCGGCATTGGCCGAGGACGAAGGAAGCGAATCCATCCCGAACGCTCAGCGCCAGACGATGAAGAAAACACAAAAGATTGCCGACGGCGGCGGTGAAACACAGGTGAGAATCGCGATTTGAGTCGGGCGATCGATACTCGCAGCTCCGATGTTTGACTTTCGCGTCGGTGCGTGTGCGGAGCGATCGACTGGACCGCCAGCAGCCATTCACACCCATCGACAGGGGGATCAGAAGTGCTCGTGATCGCTGTGCAACGGGTTTATTCATTGAAAGTTCTGTTGGCATTGATGATTTGCAGGAATTTGGAAGAAGATCCGCAGCGTTCCGTGATTTCACTCTTGCAGCACCTCGACTTGTTCGCCCAGGATCTGCATTGCGCGTTGATGCCATCGATGATTGTCCGCAACTCCAGAATGGTCAAGATGGTGGTAGGAAGGGTTATTTCTGCTATCACGGAAACTACAGTTACTGTACGTGTCCTCCTGAAAGCTCCTGAAAGCAGAGAATTCACGAATCGCCTGAAAGTGGAAATTTACCGATTTTGGCTTGAAACTGTGAATGACGAAAGGCACGGCGAACGAGATTCCTCCAAGATGAACGTAATCCGCTTCTTCATACTAGCGATTACACCGCCGAATTCTCCTCCCCATCGCCTCGTGAAACTGAAGAGCAGAAACAAAATTCGAGGAAGCGCGATTGACGACGTTTTGAAATTCTGAACGGAATCTCCTTGCTCAAAATGAATTAACAACCGATAACCCACAATCGCGTTCTTTTGCTCCAGGATGGGCACAAATTCCTCCAAATTGGTTCCAAATCAACCCGCTGGCATCATTCAGGAGCGTCAGGAATTGTCAATACGGTCGCATGTTGATTAGGCGGAGGCTGAAATCACTTCATATCGGCCAGAAACACACGACGACAATTGAGGCTGATAAGCCGAACTTTGGAAGTTTCGTCATCATTTTCGGGAAAATAACCTGTCGCCGCCATCAATTTGCAACTGCGAGCGGCTGGAGAGGCGAGATGAAGGAATCGAGTGTCCGCTTATCAGTTGCAAAGACAACGAGTGTTTGTAATTATCATACGAGCAAAACGCGGCATTTGGGTTTTGAGAAGAAGATGCTTCCGGCCAGCAGCGGTGAGCCACATAACCACAGACGTCTGCTTTGTGAAAACTAGACAGAAAATGACCCTCACAATCAGTGGCCATTTCCGCATTAAAACGGCGATGTTGCCGTGCGCGTTGAATTGCTTCCGCGCTTTCGACTTCCCTCTAAATGTTCTCTTCTCTTTCTCTGTGTTGCATGATTTTGCACACGCAAGTGCGCGTCTTCCATTGGAATCGTCTTTCGTCCACTCAGATAATTGAAGACGACTGCAGACATCACCGATCACTCCGCGCCCGGAAAATGATCTTTGCAACGTTTCCAACGCGCCCTCGAGCGTCCGCGGAACCCTTTCATGTGCTCGAGTCTCGTCGTCTAACTCGATTCTCACGGAAACGACCTTTGGTTCGTTCTTTCGAAGGCGCACTTCAAGTACAAACGGAGAGAAACACTCCACCCATCTGGCTGGATGAGAATTTCGATCGATGCGAGACGCACTCGCTGGTGTTCGCTCGCATATTTACCAGTTTTTTCTTCATTGATGTCGCCTTCGACACCGCCACATGTTGGCCCCACACTTTGCCAGGTTTGCGGTCGAGGAGCTCACGGAGTGCACTTCTCTGTCGTTACCTGTCGCGCCTGTGCCGCCTTCTTCAGACGCTCGCTCGACGACGGCGATCGATACAAATGCCTCGGGGCGTCGAGAAAAGACGCCTGCGATGCGACAACCTGTGAGTCTTTCCCTTTCAGTCCCAGAGCACCACGCATACGGTAATTGACTCCTTGAGGGGCATGCGTGGAATTTCATGTTAATTTCAATTCTCTAAAGTGCATTCCGGAGATAAACACGCGAACGTCATCGCTAAAGCAGCGATTACGAGATTTGCGTGGCGGCGCCCCTCAAAGTGCACGCAAATAGATCCTCGTAGAGCGACGATTCACCTGCTCGCCGTGGGAATTACGCGCTTGATTAACGAGCTCTATGACGTTCCTCGTTCCAGCGAACTGTCGCTCGTGCCGATTCGAACGCTGCAAACGCGCCGGAATGACCGCCGTCGGCCTAGAGCTCCGGAAACGACGACATGCGACCTCTACGCAACCCCCCGACCTGGACGAGCCGTGCCACAGTACCTGCGGAGATGACGATTATCGGCCCTCCGACGAGCCGCTTCCCGAAATCAAACGCGAGAAACACAAATTCAAATATGACTCCGAGGAGAGCATGGCGAAGGTGCTCGAGATATTCCAGTCGGTTCGTCTTTCCGCCGGATTCCTGCGTCCACCGACCGCTCTTTCAGAATTCGTTCCACTCGAATTACAAGCGAATCAGACAGACGCCGCTGAGAGCGCTGGTAGAAGCGTACGGTAACATGGTCCCGAAGAGGCCTGAGACGGTGAAGGTACTAAAACGGGTCAACTACCAATTGGTCATGTATTTGACCAACATTCACACGCAGCGCGTGGCAACGTGGGCGATGAATTGTGTGGAATTCGCGCAGCTTCCTCTTGAAGATAAAGTGAGTCGAGCTGCTTGGATTACGGTAGTCATGGTGGCTGTTTGCAGCGCAAGATGTTCTGCAACTTCTGGGCCTACATCTACATGTTCGAGCGCTGCCACAGAGCGGTCGAGTTCATAAAATCGTGTCCGATCGAGGTTCAGCTGCTGAGTGACGACACCGCGATCGACAGCAACGGATTCGACTACTTTTTGCCGAACATGAGCGAGGAGGAGGTGAAGCAAGTGAACGATCACTTCAGGACGCTCACCATCCACTCGCTCGTCAACTTCCAGATTCCCTTCAGGAAGCTGCGCCTCACCACCCTTGAGGTGATGTATCTCGGTCTGTTCAAGATGTGGTCAGTCAGAAGTGAGTTTGCTCTGCATTCGGTGCATTCACCCGGCAGCGATTCAGAAATCGAGGGACTCTCGACGCAAACCTACGAAATCGCCGATAAAATCCTCGATCAGGCGAGCGACGAGCTGAGCGAATTCTACAGAGGCGAACTCCGACTGAGCAACTACGCCTCTCGTCTCGCGGCGCTCTTCGACGTGGTAACAGGGCTGGAGAGCTCTTTCCGGTGCAGGATGAACGTGATGACCAGCGCCGACGTCGCCCAGGTCTACAACAGCGACTTTGACGACTCCGAATTCAACGATTTCTCAAAGTACTGCGAATAAAGAGTTCGCTGTTGTTCCATGTGTTACAGGGGAGCAGTTTCCATGACTTCAAGGCTCAGACGAATCCGTTAGTCATCGTTTCAATCGACCGGAAATTGTCCTTTAAGTTCTGTCCCCTCGGCAAACCCAATCAACTTCATTAATATCCTCCAACTTCCTCATTAAGCGTCGTTCAGCTGAAATCACTACAAGCGGTCGAGTACAATTGCCAGGACGGCATTGTAGTTCAGTCTTTGCTCTCTTTTTTATGCGCGCACTTTGCTTGATGAACACGCTATCAAACACAAACGCGAAACTGAAATTGAGTGCTTCTAACCTTCGCCCGCGAGTAGAAAAGCAAACGCTCCGCCCCACACACCGGCCGATCGATGCTTCGGGACGCCACCCTTTCGGCTGTTTGCGACTGGCAGGATTTCCGCCGGTGATCCTTGAGGCGACCTTTCAAGGTGTTTTCATTATTATTCGCGTGATTTTCCCGAATCCGCGTCCTACCGCCCACACAGCTGATCAATCACCACGGCGATCAGAGCGTTTTTGCCAATTAAGAATGAACTCGTCGCCGCCGTCTCTCCGGACGCGCGAAGCGGACGGATTCTGTCAGGTTTGCGGCAAACCAGCACATGGAATGCACTTCACGGTCGTGTCCTGTCGCGCCTGTGCGGCATTCTTCCAACGTTCGGCCGCGGCCGCAGACTCCCACAAGTACAAATGCCGCCGTTCAACGGAGGATTGCGACGTTGCAAACTGTGAGTCGCTTCCGATCTATTTTCTGCATTCGAACGCTCTGGCTTTCAGCAAACTGTCGGTTATGTCGATGGAAGCGCTGCAGAGAACTTGGAATGGCGATAGAAGCTGTGAGAAGGAAGAAGAAGGAGCCCACGGAGAATGAATTGACCGACCGCAGCGCACTTGACGAAGGCAGCAGCAGCGAGCTCGAAGAGGAGAAATTCACGATCGACGGCCACAAATTCAACGTCGATTGCTCTCAAGAAATGCAGATGATCATCGAGTTCTTGAACCAGGTATTGGCTTCTCTGTTTGAACATAGCTAACTTGTCTTTTAGCCGACCACTGAACCAAGAATGGGGAAACAGACGCCGCTCCAGGTGCTCATTGAAGCCTACAAGAACATGGTGCCAGGAGGGAAGCCGGAAACCATCAAAATCACGAACACAATAAATGCGACCAGCACGCCGCGAATGACGCGCGAGCTGATGAAGCGAGTGGCGAAGTGGGCGATGCAATGCGACGAATTCGCGCAACTCCCGCTCGAGGACAAAGTTGGTTTCCGAGCGAACGATTGCGGTTTTTACGGGGCAATTTAGCGCAAAATGTTCTGCAATTTCTGGGCTCACGTCTATACGATCGAGCGCTGTGCGCGGACGGAAGAATTCTTAGAATCGCAAAGTCGGCCGGAATTGCTGCTGCAAGAAGACGACACAGCGCTCAACTTGTTGAAAGTGGAATACTTCATCCCTGGATTGGACGACGAGAAAACGCGCCAGATTAACGACCATTTCCAGGCGTTTTCGCTCTTCTCGTTGGAGAACTTCGTTCTTCCAATGAGGGAACTGAACTTGACTCGATTCGAAGTGGTCTACATGTGCTTGTTTAAAATGTGGTCAATTTCAAGTAAGTGACTTGTTATCGCCTGCAGTCATCACCCTGTTTGACTACAGAAATCCCCGGTCTCTCTCCGCAAACCTACGAAACAGCCGAGGAACTGCTGGACGCCGCCGGCAGCGAACTTCACGAGTTCTACACCTGCGAGTTGCGCATGAAAAACTACGCGAAAAGGATATCGAAGCTCTTTGGTCTAATGATAGGTCTTGAAAGCACGTGGAGGGCGCGGACGGCCACGCTGCTGACGGCGGACGTCGGAGAATTGATCTATTCGGACTACAATCACTCTGAACTTTCCGATTTCAGTAAATATGTAGAGTAAAATGTGTTTCCGTCGCCGAATCGCCACAGTGACTACCAGGCTTGTTGGACGCGTGGGTCACATAGAGCACAATGGAACTGACCATACAAAATCGGCAAGCAAGGCCTTCATTCACTCGACAATATTTTGTAAAATCGTTAAACCGCGGATCTTAGGAATTCGGGGGTTGAGGTCGCGAGCATTTTTTACTCTTTTGCAAATGTGAAAAACTCAGTTTCGTGATAATTCGAGTGGTACACCTGCGCAACGTCCGCCGACAGCAGATTCGCTGTCCACGCTCTCCAGGAACTTTCGAGGCCGCTTAGCACACTGAAGAGCCTCGAAACTCTCTCTGCGTAGTTTTTCATCTTTAATTCGCGGACGTAGAACTCGTGAAGTTCGCTGCTGGCGGACTCTAGGAGCTTCTCCGCAGTTTGATAGGATTGTGGGGAAAGATCGGACACTTCTGAAACAAGAAATCTTTAGATTCTTGGAGAAGTCAAGTCACTCACTTGAAATCGACCACAGTTTGAAAAAACACAAGTAGACCACTTCGAAGGTGCTCAGCTTTAATTTCCTCATCGGTAAAATGAAATTGTGCAGAGCGACTCGCGAGATAACGCGGAGGTGATCCGCGATTTGCTTCACGTTCTCATCGTCCATCCCAGGGATGAAGTATTCCACATCGGAATTGTCCAGCGCAACGCCGTCTTCCATCAAAGCCCATTCCGGTTGGCAATCCGATTCCAGAAACTCTTCCGCTCTCGCGCAGCGTTCAATCGAGTGCATGTAGGCCCAGAAGTTGCAATAAATCTTCCGCTAAAGCTGCTCTTGAGTATACGGTAATTCCGTTCACAAACCAACCTTGTCCTCGAGTGGCAGAACTGCGAATTCCTCGCATTGCATCGCCCACTTTGCAATCCTTTTAATCTGTTCGCGCACTATTCCCTGTGTGGCAGTCAAGTTGACTTTGCTGGATATTTCGATTCTCTCGGGTTTCCCTCCCGGAACCATGGTCTTGTAAGCTTCAATCATCGCCTGAAGGGGACTCTGTTTCATCCTCTTTGGCTCTTTAATTCGCTAAATAAATTAAATGGAACATGCTGGGTGGTTTAACAGATACCTGGCTCAAAATCTCGATTATCATCGGCATTTCTCGTGAGCAATCGACGGTGAATTTGTGGCCTTCTTGTGAGAATTTGCTTTCTTCAAGTTCATCCTCTGCATCGTCAACTTCTTCGTTGATTAGCTCGTTTAGGTCGTCTTCCAGCGGATCTCTTTTTCGTTTTGTGTAGACGACGTCTTCGGTCGTCATTCCGAGCTTCTTGCAACGCTGCCATCGACACAATCGACAGTTCGCTAAAAGTGGCAAAGAACGAATGTTGGAACAGAACTCAAGAATAACTCACATTTGGTAACGTCGCAATCCTCCGTCGAGCGGCGGCATTTGTATCTGTCGGAGTCCGAGGCCGAACGTCGGAAGAATGCTGCACAGGCGCGACAGGACACGACGGTGAAGTGGATGCCGTGAGCTGGTTTGCCGCAAACTTGACAGAATCCGTCAGCGTCGCGACTCCGAAGGGATGGCGGCGACGTGGACATAGGTGCTTTTGAAAAACGAACTCGAAGGTCGGTACAACAATCGTCGATCGTTGCGGGAGTCTGGACGAAGCGTTATTTACTTGCACTGTCAATCGCATGTCTTTAGATTCTTCTTCTTCAAAATTTACTCGTCAGCTAGTGACCTCATGAGATTAAAAAAACTCTTTTGCTAATCACAAACGACTCATTCTTCGAAATTCGAAATTCAAATTAGATTTGGGTACAGCGACACAGAGTTCAGTTCCACACAATCTCCAAGCTCCGCCCAAAAGCGCGGCTGGGCCGGCTGCGATAGTGACATGAATAACGGTGCGTCTCGCAGTGTTTCAGCTGTGCGCGATGTCCGCGCCACCATCAATCGACAGCGAGAGAGATGGATTCTGTCAAGTTTGCGGCAAACCAGCACACGGCATCCACTTCACGATCGTCTCCTGTCGCGCCTGCGCGGCATTCTTCCGACGTTCGGCCACCGATCACGATAGATTCAAATGCCGTCGAGCCACCGAGGACTGCGACGTTACCAGGAGTGAGTTGATCGCTGGTTCTGCTGTGCAAATATCAGTTGTCTCAGCGAATTGTCGATTGTGTCGATGGCAGCGTTGCAAGAACCTCGGAATGACGACCGAAGACGTCGTCTACACGAAACGAAAAAGAGATCCGCTGGAAGACGAGCTAAACGACGCCAGCTGCAGCAGGAGCATCAAAGAGTTGGAAGAGGAAGAGTTGAAGCTTGAAGGCCACAAACTGAACGTTGACTTTTCTGAAGACATGCCGATAATCATCGATATTCTCAGCCAGGTTGGTCGCGTTTTTCATTCAATTTTATCTTGGTTTAGCCCGTAAAACAGTTGAAAAGGATGAAACAAACTTCGCTACAAGTGCTAATGGAAGCCTACAAGAACATGGTTCCCGGAGGCAAACCGGAAAGAATCAAGATCACCAATTTGATAAATATGGGTGACGCGCAAAGAGTTGTACGCGATCAACTGAAAAGGATTGCAACGTGGGCGATGCACTGCGAGGAATTTGCGGCACTGCCGCTCGAGGACAAGGTTGGTTTTCGTGAAGAAGATCACGGTTAACAATCCAGAATAGCGGAAAATGTTCTGCGGCTTCGGGCTTCACATTCAAGCAATTGAACGATGTGCAAGGGCTGAAGAATTCATGGAATCTGAATGCCGACCGGAATTTATGCTTCTGGAAGACGACACGGCACAAGACTATTTAAATTACGAAATCGTGTTGCCCGGATCGGATGTCGAAAGGGCCAAACAACTCAGGGATCACTTTCAAACCTATGCGCGGCTCGCCCTAAACAGTTTCGTTTACCCGATGAAGAAATTGAATCTAAGCACCTTCGAAGTGGTGTACTTGTGTTTCTTCCAAATGTGGTCCAGTTCGAGTAAGTTCTTTACTGTCCCCTCCTCTTTCTCAGCATTGCGCTTCAGAAGCGCCCGGTGTTTCTCCACTCACTCGTCGAACCGCAGAGAAGGTCTTGGATTCGGGCAGCAGAGAACTTCACGATTTCTACGTCCGCCAGTTAAAGATGAAAAACTATGCAGGGAGGGTCTCCGGGATTTTTGATCTCATCACAGGACTCGAAGAAACGTGGAGAGGGAGATCGGCGACTCTCCTGGCGGCGGACGTCGGAAAATTGTTTTACTGTAATTACGATCATTCTGAGTTTTTCGATTTCACGAAGTGAGTAAACTGATTTGGTCTCTCCGTAGCATTAACATCCGATCTGCTGGTTTAACGCACACAACATTTCATATCTCCTAGTTCCCAAAAGCATCTGGATTTCCCAAAAACGCCTACCCGCCTTATCAAAGCTCAGAAACACCAAAAAATCAAACCAGCCAGCGACTAAACTCAAAGTTTCGGCGCGTAGATTCTCTTCCAAAGACTCGCGCGCGCTGACCGATTGAACTTGAGAAAGTGCAATCTTCGGCAGCGGTGACGCACGCGATTTCGTCGTGTGCGCTCCGCCCGACCGAATCGATCGAAAACGACGACCGTCGTCAGTGACTTCTAGGCCTCGAAAATCCGGTTATCAGATGTCCGTTGGCCCTCCTGCGCACCAGGAAGATGTCGGAGAGCATTTCTGCCGAGTGTGTGGAGCCGAGGTGCCCGGGATCCTCGTCTCGTGCCGCGCGTGTGCGACGTTCTTCCGACGATCCGCCAAATCGAGTCACCGACTCAAGTGCCGCGCGTCGACCTACGACTGCGACGTCTTAAAAGGTGAGCGCTCGCTCCGAAAGCGTCTTTTACAGTTTTCTGCGTTTCAGATGCGTCCACCAACTGTCGATGTTGCCGCTTCCAGAAATGCGTCGACGTCGGAATGTCGCTGGAGGAGGAGGACGAAGACGCGATGCAACATTCCGCTGATCCCTGCCACAGCGCCTGCATGTACATCGATCCGCTAGAAATCGCTCCCAACCGCCTCCCTGAAGTCACCGTCGACAAGTTCGTCTTCAAGCACGACACCGACGCGGCGATGCAGAAAGTCATGAAGATTCTCGATCAGGCAAGCCTTTCGCTTTAAGTTCAAACCAAAGCTCCGTTTAGCCTCACAGAAGGACGCTCAGAAGGACTCCGATGCAGGCGCTGCTACACGCCTATCAGAACATGATTCCCGGCGGAAAGCCCGACAAGGTGCGCGTTGAGAAAACCATCGATTTCCGCGTTTACGCATACTTCATGAATCTCCAGTTGGAGCGAATCGCCAAGTGGGCGATGGAATGCAGGGAGTTTGCCGACCTGCCACTACAAGACAAGGTACGGTAGGTACAGTAGTCTCATCGTCAACGGCAGCATTTAGCGGAAAATGTTCGAGCACTTCTGGCGCTACATCTACGTGAACGAGCGCTGCAAACGAGGAACGGAGTTCTTCGAGGTCGACACTCCGCCGCACGTCTGTCTCAACACCGACGCGACCGCCGTCGACATCCGCGACTTCGACTACGTGCTGCCCGGAGTGGACGCAGAGACGTTGACCGCTGTAAACGCGCCTTTCAAGCCTTTCTATCTGTTCACCTACAACAACTTCATTTTTCCATTGCGGCAAATGAATCTAACAACCTTCGAACTCGTCTACCTCTGTCTGTTCTCCATGTGGTCCGTCAGAAGTGAGCGCTGGGAACCGCCCGTCCTCTAATCCAGAACTGACGTTTTCAGAGCTAAGCGATCTGTCGCCACGAACAGTGGAAATCGCGGAAAAAGTGTTGGACGAGGCCAGCAACGAACTTCACGACTACTACTTTGAGGAACTCAGGATCAGCAATTACGTGCTGCGCCTAGGGAAATTGTTTCGGCTCTACGCTGGATTGGAGTTGGTTCAGAACTACGCCCCGCAGAAAAGTCCGCGAATGAGTGAAAATAGGAATGTTGAGATAATTGCGAGATAAAGAATTCTACGATGCGCATTGCAGCAGACATTCCAGCTTACAGTTTCTGGACCAGCCAACAATCGGAATCATTTCAAACGGTCGGAATAGCCACAGAACACAGTTATTGAGCATGAGACCGCAATCAAATCGTGCCAAGACCACAGCTTAACCACGAATCAACCGCACAACACTTCGTTCACCAGCTCACGACATTCAACTCGAAGTGAATTAATGATATTTGAATCCAAATATCATAAATATCAAACACGGAAAACTGATTAGAAAAACTGATTTGCAATCAATCTCAAAGAATGTAATGTCACCAAATAGAAGTGCGGCTGAAAGCAAACGGGAAAATGGCGCGCAACAACTCAAAAAACGGAAAAGATACCAGACGCAACTGATCTTCTAGAGTTCATTCACCTTTTTCGTCTTTTTTTTTGCTTTGGGAAGCTCGAAGAACACGCCGCAAGGATCACGCGGGAAAATCCCGATTCAGACGGCCAGACGTCTCATCATAAACGCGCTTCACAGTGCGCAGACAGAAATGCAAATCGCGTCCTTTTGGCGTTCATAAACCGCACAAAAGAACACAAAAAACTGTGTCCGGGGTGCACAATCGCGGGTTTTTTTGCAGAATCAGACACACACGGGCACATTCGGCGTCGGTGGGCGCGGTCTTCGCGCAAAGCGCTCCGCCCGAGTCTCCTCACATCGATTGGAACACGCCGACCAATCGTCATCAGTTCAGAGCTTCCGCGAGTGTCAGTTTGCAACTCCCCCATGGCGCCGATCGAGGAAAACAAAAGCTGCCTGATCTGTGGGACTAACGCCCTGGGATTCCATTTTGGAGTCGTCTCCTGTCGAGCCTGCGCCGCCTTCTTCCGCCGCTCCACCGAAGCCTCCGAGCGCTACAAGTGTCGCAGCGGAAGTTTCGAGTGCGACGTCTCCAAAAGTGAGTTGCGTTATTCGTTTCAAGTCCAAAGGTTCCCTCGGAAGCGCGTAGAACGCCGATAGCGACACGAAAGAGTCACTTCTTGACGTCAGCGCAATTGTTTAATCGCGTTCACAAACCTCGGCTCTCAGGCGAATGAATTTCATTGAACGAGAGTCGAAAGTTCGCCGGTTTTCATCTCTGAGCTCCTAGGCGCGCCTCACAATTGCCGCTCGTGTCGTCTGCAACGTTGCAAACAGGTCGGCATGAATCTGACCGGAGTGAAGAACGTTTACGACGACGCGGAGGTTCCTGACCCGTTCCAACCGAGCAACAGCAAGCAGAACGCGAACGGAGAGATCGATGAGGAGCTCCCGGAAGTTGTGGTCGAGAACTACAAATTCACAATCGACACCGACAAACAAATGGAGAAAATCGTTGAAATTCTGAGCAGAGTACGTTCTTGTAGCTCTTCACTCCTTTCTAGAGCTCCAATTCAGCCTTTTGTCAGATGCCAGAGCTCCCGAGAGACTCCGCTTCAGTCGCTCATCCGCGCCTACCGTAATATGGTGCCCGGCGGCAAACCGGACAAGATCAAGCTGCTCTCCACGATCGTCTACGCGGAGTACGTGCGGCATCTCCACACGCAGATGGAGCGAATCGCCGAGTTTGCGATGCAGTGCGAAGAATACGCCGAGCTGCCTTTGACCGATAAGGTACCGTATACCCATCTAACGCCGTTATGATTGAATTTAGCGCAAAGTGTACTGTGTGTTCTGGCACGCGGTCTACGCGTTCGAGCGCTACTCGAGGACAATTGAGTTCACGGAGCCAGACACTCCGCCGAACGTTCACCTCTACACCGACAACACCGCCTTCGATCTCGTCAACAACGAACTCGACATGCCGGGTTTTCACAGGCAGAAGGCCAGGGAGCTCGACAGGCACTTCCGCCCCTTTGGCGAGTTCCTCCTCAACAATTTCGCGATTCCGATGCGCAAAATGAATCTCACGACGTTCGAAGTCGTCTACCTCTGCTTGTACAAGATGTGGTCAATCAAGAGTGAGCGCCAGCTACCGTAACCCTTCATTCCTCGCTTCGTTTCAGAAGTGAAAGACCTCTCCCCGCGGACCTACGAAGTCGCCGCGACGATTCTCGAAGACGCGAGCAACGAACTCCACGAGTATTACGTCAACGAACTCAGAATCTCGAACTACGCCGGTCGTCTCTCGCAGCTCTTCAAGTTGGTGACGGGACTCGACAGCGCGTACAGGTACCGGACGGAGCGGCGGCTGGCAGCCGATGTGTGCAAAATGTACCAAAGCAGTTATGAAGATTCCGAGTTCTGCGATTACACGCGGCACTGAAATAAATGAGTCTGCGCGCGCGTTGTCGCTGCGGAGAGTGAAGAGGGCAGCTGTTCTCTGAGTTGAGAAAGTCGCACTGCACTCACTCAGCCTAATTGCTTCTCTTTCCATCGATTCGCAGTGCGTCAGACCAAAATAACATAAATTAAATAGAGTTGCATCCCCTGAGAATCGAACGCGGGCCATCTGCGCTGCAGACCAGCATCCTACCTCTTGATCACTGGCGCTCTTGAAGCACTAGCGTTGTGCCGCAGTCATATCGTCGCTGTTGACTGATGGAACTAACAAATCGACCCAGATCTGCGTTGACAACGCGGAATTAGATTCCTTCAAGACCACAAACTAGTTGTGTGCGCAGTTTGTGTCGACTCCGCATTCACTCGGGTTCCAGCGTGTTCTTAAAAGGTCACTAGTCGTTCTCATGCTCTTCATGTGGCAAACTCATGCCCGACGCGTGACTCAAACATCGTGGTTTCTGGTTCTTCATTGTGCTTTGGGTCTCAAAGAACGTTCCCCTCATTCAATTCTCGTATCGCAATGTCCTTTCCTACCGTAATCCGCTTGCACTTTGTGACGACAACGGAAGGTAAATAGCGAACTGTTTGTTCATTGTAAACGTTGAGCACTTCACACATGTAGTGAAGTGTAAAGCCCCGAATTGTGTCCTTTTATCAGCGATCCGTTCAAACAAAACCGCAGACAACGTTGCTGATCTCTGGTCCTCACGTCATGCAACTTTTGCCGATTCGCAATGTTTTGGTTTGAGAACTCTCTGCACTTTAGCGATTTAAACACAAATCACAGGAATGCATCATCTGATGACCGAATTCTTGGCTCTCATTCTGGAGTTTGTTGATCGACCAAAGATTGTATGGAGTTGTTGCACATCAAGGATGTGGGCTTTTCCCTCGACTTCTTCGTGTGCTTCTTCTTCGTGTTCCGAGCCATCGACGCGAGCGATTACGCTTCAAATTGATATGATGAATTGTTCAACAATAAGCAGAAATTACCTTGAAAATTGGTTTCGACGAATTTGACGCTCTAAACGCTTTGTTTATGCGGAGAGCGAAGATAGAAATTGAACTCACGATTTGAGGCTCCAACCGCGAAGAACTGCGTGCAACGACGACGAATTTGTGCCGGAAGGCGCACAATACTCACAAACAGCTGACTGCGATGAGCGCGACTCTTCTTTCCTCTGATTTCACGAAACAGCGAGCGATTCCGCACCCAAAACATCAAACACACCTGGTTTCAGGTGAAAGATCGCTTCGCGCAACTACTACAGCGTTCATTCAAGCCGCTTGCACGTATCTAATCATATTTTGGAGAAAAAACATGTTTGTGTGCCGTTTAAGCGGTGATACGATGACGTGGGGCGTTCCTTGAACGCGCCGGACTGCCCCCCTCGCGCAACAGTCACCACTCAAAGACCACTTAACTTCCAACAACAACGTGTGCACTTTGCTCGATCGCTAATATCTCCTCCACTCGCGACATTTCAAACGCCCCGTGCGTCTGCTATTGATCGTCGTCACCGTCGTCGTCGTCGTCGGCGACGCTCACTCGACAAACCCACGCGACTCACCGTCGGCGGCGACTACGCGCGGAGTGTTTCAATGATGTCTCTTTCGGCGTCGCCCGTGGCACGAAAAACTGAAAGTCGCGGCTCTTCGCATTCCTGTCAGGTGTGTGGCTCGAGCAGCCACGGATTTCACTTCCAAGTGGAGTCCTGCCGCGCATGTGCAGCATTTTTCCGACGTTCGGTCGAGCGCGACGAGAAATACCGCTGCAGGAGGTCGACTTTCGACTGCGACGTCAAGAAGGGTGAGTGTGGCTGGATGGAGGAAGGAGTTCGTGTTGTTGAGAGTAAACACGGTCGCCGCCGCTTATCGCCTCAGTCGACACGTTTCGCTCGCCTGTGTACATGTTCGCTCCTTTTCAGACGCGCCCAATTGCCGCTTCTGTCGTTTCGAACGCTGTAAGCAGGTGGGAATGACGACCGACGGCCTGAAGCTCCCGCAGAAGGACTCAAACTTTCCCGACGTCGTGCAGTCGTGCTGCTCGAGCGCGCAGTCGGATTCTGGCAGCAGCAATGCGGGATTCAAGGATTATGCCAACAGCTACGAGTTCAAGGCTGACGTAAAAGGTCAGATGATCAAGATTCGCAACATCATCGGCACTGTAAGTCATGCATTCGCCTGCTTCCAGCTGTTATCTCTCGTATGTTCAGTCAAAAGGGGCTCATGGCAATCCGAGTCCGCTGCACTCGCTCTGCGACGCTTTCAAGAAGATCGTCCTCGTCAAGAATCCGAAAACGCCGGAAATCGTCGACAGACTTGATTTCTCTGCTTACATGACCGATTTCAACGAATTCATGGAACGTGTGGCGGCGTGGACGATGGGAAGCGCAGAGTTTGCGCAACTACCTCATGATGACCGCGTAAGTTATTTTCGTATTCAAAACTAGGCGAAAACGGAATTCGACGCGAGCGGAATGCTTTTCATGACTTGTTTACCATGTCTGCGCGCGCGCGACCGCCGCCGCCAGCTGCACTATAATCAACCGGCTGACGTCATGCAAATAAAAATGCTCCATTTCCCGTAGTGCGCATTGTCTGACAACCTGAGAACATTCCCCTAAACGCTACTACTATGTATGCGGCTAAAGGTCGTTTTCGCGAGAATTCCAAGTTCACTCGAGCGTTTTTAATCGATTTCCGCTCGTTCTTTCAAGAAGCACCTGTTATAGTGCGCGCTCGCATATCTATACGGTAATTAATTGAATGAACTCGAGTGTTGCGAAGCACAAATTACACAAAGACGGCCGCCAGGCAGGCAGATTGTATTCCGGGAACTTCCCCCGTACATGCACTTTCGGTCAATAGTTCCCCAGAGTGCAGAAGACGCGATTCTTCCGGGAAAGTACAAAGGTCCCGCGAGGCGCGTTGTCAAGCGGATTGGGGTTTTGTTTCTAAGCAAACGCGCGATCGATTCTGCGAATTCATTCCACTTTAATGCTTCTTCTTTCAGTGGAAGATGTACTGTAACGTGTGGCCAGTCGTGTTCGGCCTCGAACGGTCGTTCCGAACGGTGGAACACTTTGGTCGCGAATGTCCGCCGGGTCTCTTCCTGATGATGGAAAACAAGGCCGTCGATATGACAACGTTCAGATACGTCTTTGCGGACGCCGACGAAGATAAGGAGCGGGCGATAAACGCGCACTTTCAGCCCCTGAACACAGTTATGCTCAACTACTTCATCATTCCTTTCAAATCCCTGAATCTCACGACTGTCGAAGTCGTCTACCTCTGCGCTTTCAAGATGTTTTCCGTCAAAAGTAACGACAGAACGAGCGCATGAACAAGTCTAACATGGACGCTTTCAGAACTTCAAGGCCTCAGTCCGCAAACCTACGCATTTGCGAATCGCATTGTCGATGTTCTCAGCGACGAACTCCACCAATACTACTCCAAAGAGCTCCGCACCACAAATTACGCCGCGCGGATATCAAAAATGTTTCTGCTGATGACCGGAATCGAATCGGCGTTCCGTTACCGCAACTCGACGATAATCAGCGCCGATTTGTTAAAGATTTACCGGTGCGATTACAACGACACAGAGATCTACGATAGTGGACGAAACTTTTAATGTACATAAAGAGATTCATCACCCTAAAAGAGGCGACTTTCGGGCTATCGATCTCCCGCCGCTGGGAACATTTCGAACCGAAACGCGTCGAAATTTAATCTGCGATGACGTCGTCGACAAAGCAAAAGTCGCGTGTGTTTGATTTGCGGCGACAACGCGTGCGGCAAACGCGTTTCAAGCGCGCTTCGACGATTAACAAACAGTTGCGATGGTCGCGGAGAGCGAAGATCGCTTGAAGTTCCAAACAGGCAGAATGTGCGCTAATTCCATGATTTATGACTAACGTACAATGCGCGCAATGTATGACTAACGTACAATGCGATCCCGGTAACGGAAATGGACCGGTTCTCGGCTGCTCTTTGATGAGATTTGAACGTATTTTGAAATCTGTAGTTCCACCGGACAAATTGCTCTGGAAATGATTTTGACGGAAGTCGGGGGCAATTTTGCCCACTTGGATATTTTGTCAAAAGGTGGGCAGAGGTCTCAAGCCGAATAATTGATAAGTTCGGTCTTTGCATCCTCGGGAATTCATCGCAAGACAGAAACATCGCGCGAAAGGCGGCGAGGAATGACTGTTTGTGTTGAAGTCGCTGTCGACATCGGTCGGTCGAGCGAAACGAAACGCGATGTCGCTGCGCATCTGGCTTCTGCAGAGTCTTCTGACCTGCGTCAGCGTCGCCGCCGCCAATCAGCAAAGCGGATCTGTCAACTTCAGAAATCCTTTCACGATTGGCAAGTCGCGCTTTGTGTTGTTTTTCGCTCTAATCGGTCCATTTCAGGAATCCTCTGCGCGATCGCCGGCTATTGGATCATCTCGATCCCGATTCTCATTCTCCTCTACTGCAAATGCTGCCGCAAGCAGGAATTCCAAGACACGCTGGATATGAACAACCGCTACTCGCATCGGATGCCTGAATCAGAAGGCGAAATCGACGCGGATGGACGACGTGGAGGCGATGGACGCCAACCTCGCAAGGACGGAAATCGTCGGACGCCACAGATGCGCGACGGGGAGCCGCCGAGCAGTCAGATGGGATACTACGATGCGTGATTTGGGCGTTTTGGTGAATGTGCAGTTTTAAATGAAGAATCTTAGCCGGGATTTAGCTTCTTCTGCTCTTCTTCTGCACTTTTGCAGTCATCTTGCATTGGTACTAGCTTTCCTGACTTGATTTGCATTGAAACCAGCTGGTGCGTGATTCACCAAAATGCCGGATTTAGGAGGAAAAGGATGTTTGTGAAAGCAGCGATGAACGATTGAGAACAATGATTTGCTGGATTGATTCGGCTATGATTGTTTGTAAAGGCTCTGGGGATTCAATTGTTTGTTTCTGCAATGTTGGGAGTCGGCGGTCAAAAGTCAACTTGCTTGACTCGGAATTCGCGTCTTGCTTTGCATGATCTTGTGCTCATACGTAGGCTAATTTCATTTGTTTGTAATTGGCTTTTGAGCAGATTTTGGAACACATCTTGCAAATGCACGTATAAACTATGCACCTGCGTAGGTAAGTCCAGCCGTCATTTCAGCTGCTTTTACAGACCGATTTCTGCATTACGATGACGGTCTTTTTAGTCGTCAGGGTCTCGATTCAGCGAACCGAGCAGCAGTCGGCTCGGATCACATTCCATATGCTTTAACCTGAAATTCTGAAGGAACTGGCCGCACACGCCAGGAATAAGACTTTACGGATTACTGTGAATGACTCGAACGGGATTCGCTTATTCCACCAGCTTCAATTATAAGGTCAACATTCGTCAAATGGAGTTTGCGAGAAGATTTGGAGTGTAGCCACTACTGTAGGTGTTGACCGCGCAAAGAACGCCACGATCGTTTGTTTTTGTGACCAACTACAGTGACCTTCTCGGTCCCATACAACCGCCGCATGCTTCACCCCGATTGAAGACTTCTTTGGAGTTACTCTAGTCGTACGCACTCGCGTTCCGATGGGAAAGTGGGTTTGAAGTTCCCTTTTCCGGTGGTTCTTAGTTGACGAAACAACGTCCCGTAATACCGGAAAAGCCCCGTTTCCCACGCCAACTCCACCGACCTTCGGGGCAGCTGAACGTCCGTTTTTTCAACGGATTCTAAACAAACTCAATTTGTAATTCACTCGAGTCGAACTCGATTCAGTTGACGTTAATTGCATCTGCCGTCTGAAGTTCATCTCGCTCGCTGAACTCTCATCAGAAGCGCAAACCATTAACCCCCGGTTGTGGCAATTTGAAAATTTCTATGATTAGCGCGGTAAGTGGCGTTATTTCGAAGCGGCAATTTGAAGTTCCGTGAACTGACGTTGTCTTCTTCAAGCACTTTACGCGTTCGGTCGGTTGTCACCTCGGAAGCTCTCGGACCGCGGCTTCCTCTCCACTCGTTGCAAGCTCGATTGCACCCAAACGAAGCGCCGTTGCACTTTTGCCGCGCACAAATTGAATAATAAAGCCCCCGAACAGCTCTGCCACGCTGACCCAGACTCGCCAGAAACCAAAAATCGCGCGAAACGAATTCCGCTAAATGATTTCGTGCATTAGGACTAATTGCAGATCGCAATTCCGCCTTTCGACGCCAAATTGTCGGTTAGAACGTTGGTTCCCCGCCCGTGGTGCACTCGACTTTCGCGCCGCTGCCATTCTTGATGAAGATCGACTACGATGGACTTTCACAACCCGATCGACGAAATTCTCGGGAATTGCATTCTCTTGCCGACCATCCTAGCCAACATTACCGTAATCTACTTGTCGCTGCGACACGTGAAGTCGTCGCTGATGCAGAAGTTCGCGCTGAATCTCTCCATCCCGAGTTTCGCGTTCTCGGTCTACTCGATTACGGTATTTGTCCTTAAGCACGTCAACAAGTCGGAAAATCTGACTATGGAGATCGAGTAAGTCGTTTGGATTACGGTAGCCGTTGACAGTGAGGAACATTGCAGGATAAAAGAGAATTCGTTTCTCGATCGGACTGCGGACTTCATTCTGTACGTCTGCGCCTACGACTATCAGCTGCTGGTGATCCTGCTGGTCGCGATCACGTACGCAACGTTCGCGAAGCCGATTTTCGTGAAGACGCACATCGGGGGATGGTGAGGAGAGCGCGCTGACGTCTTCTAAACTCCGCTCCGTTCAGGTTCACCCACGTCCTCTTCTTCACGTGCCACTTCTCCTCAGTCGTCCTCAGCATCGCCGCGATGACCACCGAAGACCAGACCGAGTCGATTGTTTACGGTATCGTTCCCGATACGATAGGAATCGACTGGGCCGACATCTTGGAGGCCGTCTTCTTCCTCTCCAGCTTCGCCGTCCTCCTGACTCTCTACACTATTGTAGGCACACTGTGGCTACCGTATCCTACGCTCACGTTTTAGTGCATCATCGCGATCGTTGGCTTCAGTCGGCGGAACTCGATTTTGGCGCGAAAGTCAAAGGATCGACGGTCCATCAAGAAGCAATTGCTCGCGATCCTCGCCTACATCACTCCGCCGAACGTCTTTGTCATCCGTAAGATCACAAACGCGCTTTCCTTCGCAACCGCCTTTGCTTGCAGCAACCACCTTCTGCATCGACGTCCTCGCCGTCCTCCTCAACGCCCAAACGCCCGTCTTCGCGCAGGTGTGCCACGTGAAGATCATTTTCCACGACAGCCTGATGGCGACGCGCCTCTTCATCAGCTCCGCGGGGATTCTGATCGCGTTTCCTGACTACCGTCACGCGCTACTGCAAATCTTCTGCAAGCAGCCGCCGGCGTTTAATCGAGTTGTGATGCGAACGATTTCCAATTATCCGACTTAATCTTCGCACTTTGTATACTCGACGACAAACAATCTTTGCCCTTTGCGTAATGGTCGTGGTGACGAAGTGCGCCCGTAGTTGGCGAATAAACTATAATTGCACACTGATTGAGAGAAGAAGCCGGTGAAAGTCCGTCATGTGTGAAATAATCAAAGCGCGCTCATACTGTGTTGAAAGCTGAAATTAAGCTTGCGGGACAGAAAAACCCCCTTTGCTGACCCCGCTGAACCCGATGGTGAAGTCAGAATTTCCGCATCTGTCCTCATTATCGCGAGCTGGAGAATAAGGTGCGCGCCTACATTTATCGGAAATGCATGGTCTTGTCACGATCAGTCTGAGGCCACTGGTACAGTTAACAGTATCATTGTACCGTGAGATCCTGGCTGTTTTCTGGTTGTTTCCAGCCGTTTTGTGTGATTCGGATGGTGTGAGCGTTCCTCGCGACCTCGAATTAGTTTTTAGGGACCACGGAAACACAGAATTGCGGCCGTGTGGCTGAGAAATGCAAAAAAATCGCATTTTCCGACGCGCGCCGCAACTTCAGGTCAAACTCGGTCGAAAATCATTTTCAAAATCAATTCTCATCGCTCCTCGGCTAAACGACCGCAATTCTGTGTTTCCATGAAGACCAAATATCGGTCACGACGAATATCCCAGTCACGTAGAAGTACATTAGTCGCTATATTTGGTTTGTGGGAGAAACATTTCGGTTTATGAAGTACGACGTGCAGTGGTCTGTTGACGCACTTTCCGACTACAATAACAAGCAACATCAGAGGAACTTTGTGAGAACGCGCGTATTGGCACGTGCGTATCGTGCTTCTAGGTAGATCACGGAGCAATGAAGCAGGCGCCCACCCGCAAAGTGCAAATCGTCATGTTTTGCTTCGACGCGCGCTCGCTCGTCTATTGTACAAAAGCGTTCACGCGTGGAATTCCTTCGCTCCGAGAGACGCGCAGAGTTCTAGTTCGTCGGTCGGTGATTAGTCATTCCAATCATCGTATTCGTGTCTTTGATCGCGTTGGTCTTCTTGAAGAGAACATTCCTCTCCTCGAGGAGCTTCAGAATAGCGCGCCTGTAGTCTCCGAAGGCGACGATCACCATGGCGGAGGCGAGGAACAGACGCGTCTGCAATCAACGAAATGACGACCACACACATAGACACTCTCCTCACCAACAGCAATCCGCTGAAGAGGCGAATCTTCACCTCGCAAAAGTGGTCCATGACGACCACGTCGCCAGTGAGGAACGAGACGAAGAACGACGGGCAAAACGAATTCGCTGAAAGAAGGATTGATCTGAAGGTCTCGCCGCGATCGCCGGCTTACGAATTAGGAAAATACTCGGCGGAGTGATGTACGCCAACGTGGCGAAGAGCTGCGCTTTCACTTGGCGTTTCTTGGCCGCTGCCGAGCTGCTAATTTGAGAATTACGGTAGTTGAATCTGATTATCGCCTGGACGGACTAAACACGATTTGTAAGCGCTGAGGAGCGGAGAAAAGCGCCTACAACGACGTAGAACGCGACGAGAATGAAGAATGTGAAGAAGTCGACGCATCCGGCGGTTATTTCGAATACCGAAAACGGGAGCGTCGTCGCGGTGTACGTGTCGCCCAAGACGTATTTCAGAGCCGCGCGATTGACGGATAAACATCCCGAAACGCTCGAGATCAGCGCGCAGAGGTGGCCGATTGCGAAGAGAATCAAGATGTTGCTGAAAGCGGCCGATTTCTTTGATTTCGCTGCAAATGATTTACCGATTGTAGAAGTTCTTTCTGTAGAACGTCGGTCTCGCGAAGGAGAGGTACGTGAGGAAGATGATCAGAATCGCGAGCATACGGTACTCGTAGGTGCAAAGATAGTAGATGAAGTCGGTGAAGTAGTCCAGAAAAGGCGCGTCTCCAACCCTAGAATGACGTTCAGCTCGTGCAGCGGACGTTTTCAGACCTCGTGCGAAATTCAAAGTAGATGGTGATCTTCAACAGATTCAGCAGCTTCACGATGGTCAGATAGAGCGAGTATCCGAGACTGGGAATGGACATGTTGAGGGTGAATGTGCGCGAGAGCGACGATTTGACCTTCCAGATCGAGAGCCACAGGACGAGGACATTGGTGACGACCAGAGGAAGCGGGAGGATCAGCGCGATGTAGCCGTTCAGGTCGTCGAGGAACGCAGCAAATCCCGAAGCCATTGAGCGACTCGTCAGTCTGCGCGAATTAGACCTTTTGAGGATTGTAGCGCGCGCTCTGTCGGTTGTGCGTAACGCGATTGTCGGACGAAGTAAACAACAAGCGACGCTGACTTCACATGAACGATTTTTGCTCCAAAGGGGATGAGAATGCGGTTAGTGCAGCTGAACGCTTGAGGAAGGAAGGAAGAAATTGCTCTGATAATGACCGTAGGCTCCGGGGGTCGAAGAGTGTTTTCGATTAAATTACGACCAGGAAACCACTTTTGGGTTTTTGCGACTGAAATAAAAGTGAAAGCTTCGTTCAATGCAACGACGATCATGTTAGAAGGCGTAAATCGCACCTTAAAATCGCCAACAAGCGTTTCCTCCACGTGCGCATGGCAACCGACTGGGGAGACGGAAGCGGCGACCAGATCACCACAAAGGCGAATTCATCTCCGCTGACCAACAAAGCGCGCATAGCCTGGATTGCGGAGCCAATGATCATTTGCGGGTCTCACACACTCAATCCACCATCGCTTCTGGCTTCCGTAATTGCAAATCGAAGTCGCCTGGAAATTGACGCATCAATAAGTTCATTCGTTCTTCCTTTCTGAATTGAGCGCGCACGCGCTTATTGATAGCAACGAGACGACGAACGGTTCTGGCCAAAAGGAAATGCTCATGAATATGCACGTGTGACTGACCAGCGACGGTGCGATTGTGACGAAGCCGCAGTGAGTCGTCGTGTTTGCTCAAAGTGCTTTGGAGATCGCGTCAGTGGACCGCCGCCGCCGCCCTCTTATCAACTGTAAGAGGTCCATATGGGAATCTATCGATTTCGAAGTTTGATTGGTTTCATCTTGAATTTCAGTGTGTTGCTTCTCTAGTGATTTCAAACGAGATGCACTGGGAATTGGGATTACGGAATGCTTCAATGCGCTGTGTGCTTCTGCGCGCAAATGTCACGACGCCAACTTCCTCAATGCTCTCTTTCTGTTTCAGATCGATGAAATTCAAATCGCAGAGGTTCTTCCTCCTCTTTCTGTCACTATTTGCCCTCTACAACGTATTCTCCTATCTATTGATCTCAGATCCCTCCGTCGATCGACCGAATTCTCAGTTTTTGATTTATTCTGCTTACTTCACGTACTTACCAGAGGATACTGTGGCGTTTCAAGCGATAGGATTCAGCAAATGCCGCTTAAAAGCGGATTCCATAAGGTTATTAGTTGGAAACCAAAGTATTCCAGTGGAGGTGCAACTTCTCCAATCAACGTGTCCCAACGACAGGAATTGCGCCTGGGTGGACCATAAGCTCTACGCGGAGCTCCCGATTACGGTTGACAGGACGCAGCCGGTGAGAAGAATCATCTTTTGTCGACTTTCTGATTTTGCGCTTTCAGATTCGCCTGCTGAACGGCGCCAAGTCGGTGAAGGTCGCGATGTCGGAGTCGATGATGGAGAGGCGCGCGGGAGGGTTGGAGGTCTGCGTCGCGCCGCTCTACTACTTCAACCACTGGATCCGCGTCATCGAATTCGTGGAGCTCTACAGACAGCAGGGCGCGTCGCACTTCTACGTCTACGTCTCCAGCGTCTCCCAAACGGTCGACGATTTGCTGCGGCTTTACGAGGCGAAGGTTCGCTCGCTCGCTTCGCTCAGCCGCATTCCTGTTGCTTTCAGGGCCTAGTTACCGTAGTCCAATGGCCAGAATTGCCAAAAGTGGACTCCACGACTGAGTCGGTCTTCAGACTCGGCCAGAACAGCGCGATTCAGGACTGCATGATGAGAAGCAAAGGAAAATTCGTCGCCATTGTTGACTTGGACGATTACATCGTCGTCAAGTAAGTTTCGAGCGCGACGAGTGTTGCCTACAGGAATTCTTTCAGAAACGAGTTTCTCCTTGATTTTCTGGAACGCGAATCTCGCGACAATCCACGCGTTGGCTCGTTCACATTCGACATGGTCTTGGCTCCACAGAAACCGCACTCCGGCGACCTCTCCGACTGGAAATCGATTGATTTCCGCTACTTGGAAGAAGCCGACGTCTGCGATGACTGTCAGTGGAACGGAAAACCGATTGTGATGCCCGACAAGGTCGATTCTTTGTCTCCTCACAGCGCCTTTCGTCGAAAGAAGCAACCGGGAATCCTAGGAGTACTTGGGATCTCGTATTTGGAATTTGCCGTAAGCTACGCGTTCACTTCAAGGAACATTCAATGTGTTTTCAGGTTTCTCGAGATGTCGGACTGTCGTATCATACCAGATTCGCTTTGTACAGCGATCACGATCCGAATTCGGTCTTTGAGAAGCGAAAGTTGCTCCCAAAAGAAGTCGTCAGCGCCATGAAAACGAATTTTGATGAAATCATGGCGGAATTCACCAAAGAGGAGAGGAACCTCGCGACGCCGGACACCGCGCAAGTCATGCAAGACTGCAATCCATCGTGGGCTTCAGATTCAAGTGCAGATCATTGACGCTTCTCTTTTCAGAGTAGAGGGATCCTGTCAGATGCCCTATCGATCGTGTCGCAAGAAGATGAAATCCTTGGATGCGTGGATATTCCCCGAAGACGCCGAAGGTTTCACGCATCAATATGTTGTGCTGTAGACTGTAGATTTGCGAAGGAAAGATCTCATTGTTACGCTTTAATTAAAGATTACTCATGCCTGAGTGAGAGACGAGTGACGACTGCATTTCACGATGCTTGAAAGCGCTGATACAAGAGAAATCAGGAGGCAATTATAGCGGACATCTGAACGAGAGAATATCGTTCAGCACCCCGGAAGGTCGCCTTGGAGACAGCGCATTGCCGCCTCCTAAGATCTCTGTAATGCCAACGCGCGGGGAGTGATGACGGACGCCTAATCGAGTTGAAAGTGCGTCAGGGGAACAACAGCAGATGCTAAATACAATCAAATGCAAATACCCCTTTGGCAGTTGCCGGGCAGCGAGCGTCACTTGGAGATACCATCTCCGAAGGGTGCTCGTCTGCCTCAAAGATGAATCGATATCCAAATCTCTGTAGGTCAATTTCTTTGATCAGCGACCTAGTTCTAAGAGGCGCGGACATCGATGCACTCTTGATGCGCTTGCACAAATGAGCTTTTTGACATTTGGCCAACGCTACCAGCGACTCGTCTTTCTCTCTTTGCTGCTCATTGTTGCTTATTTCGTCCTCTCTTCTCCTCTTGCCACATACGAAGATTTGCCTCTAAATTCTTCTTTTCTCATATTTTCATCGTATTTCGCCTATGTTTCTGAATCTACAGTAGGATTCCAAGCCGTTGGATTCAGCAAATGTCGACTCAAGGAAGATTCACTGAAGCTTCTCGTTGGAGGGAAGACGTATCCAGTTGACGTTGTTCTCCTGCAGAGCGCGTGTCCGAGTGACACGAATTGCGCCTGGGTGGACCATAAGCTCTACGCGGAACTCCCGATTACGGTAGACAGGACGCAGCCGGTGAGACGAATCATCTTTTGTCGATTTTCAGATTTTGCGCTTTCAGATCCGCCTGTTGAACGGCGCCAAGTCGGTTAAAGTAGCGATGTCGGAGTCGATGATGGAGAGGCGCGCGGGAGGGTTGGAGGTCTGCGTCTCGCCGCTCTACTACTTCAACCACTGGATCCGCGTCATCGAATTCGTGGAGCTCTACAGACAGCAGGGCGCGTCGCACTTCTACGTCTACGTCTCCAGCGTCTCCCAAACGGTCGACGATTTGCTGCGGCTTTACGAGGCGAAGGTTCGCTCGCTCGCTTCGCTCAGCCGCATTCTTGTTGCTTTCAGGGCCTAGTTACCGTAGTCAGATGGCCAGAATTGCCAAGAGTGGACTCCACGACTGAGTCGGTCTTCAGGCTCGGCCAGAACAGCGCGATTATGGATTGCGTCCTGAGAAGCAAAGGGAAATTTGTCGCTAACGTTGACTTGGACGATTACATTTTCACCAAGTAAGTCACTTGCTGCTCAATCTCTATAATCCGCTGTTTAGGAATGAATCTCTTCTGCAATTCCTCGAGCGAGAGTCCACTGAACAACCCCACATAGGGTCCTTCTTCTTCGATATGATCTACGCTCCACAGAAACCGCACTCCGGCGACCTCTCAGACTGGAAATCGATTGATTTCCGCGGTTTGGAAGAATCAGAAATCTGCGATGACTGTCAAACGAACGGAAAATCGATTGTTATGCCCGACAAAGTGGTGTCGATGACTCCTCATGGGGTGCTGCGACTGCGAAAACGACCTGGACTCCTCGGCTGGTTGGGAAACACTTTCGCTGGACCCGTTGTGAGCTCTTCTATCTGTCTTTCACGATGAGAGCAACGTGTTTAGATCCCTCGCAGCGTTGGAGTGTCCTATCATACGCGATTCGTGTTGGCGAGGTACCAAAGTCCAAATTCCAAATTCGAGAAGAGAAAATTTCTGCCGAAAGAATTGATTCGCGGCATGAAGTCGAACTTTGACAAAATCATGGACGAATTCTCGAAAGAGCCCAGAAACCTCTCGATTCCTGACAGCGCGCAGATTATGGAAGCGTGCAGTCATTGGCAAGTGACGTCGATTCGTTGATTTATTCGAAATTTGTGCATTTCAGGATTGACGGCCAGTGCCAAACTCCGTATAGATCTTGTCGCAGCAGCATGGAACGCGTGGATCAATGGGTGTTTGCGAGTGACTCAGACGGTTATCTTGTGCTCTAAGAGATCTCGTTTCGAAAAAAATAGGGCAGACCCGCTCCAGATGTGCTTCACACGCTTTCTCTGCACTCGCCCTGTGTTTGCCTCCTTCAAACACAGAACAACTCATTTTCCAGCACATTCGGGACCGAAAATTCACGGTGGCGCAGATGTGGAGGCGGTCAGCTGCGGAGTCTAAGCATTTTCTCATTTGTAGATGAGTTCGGAGAAGTTCCTTACATTGAGTGTCTTCACCGACATCACTTTCGTCTTCTTTCCGATTTGCCGGCGAAATTCTGGATTGAAAACGAGGAGAACGACGCTGAAAGGAGCTCACTACACCGGCTGGAACGCGTCTCCTACCCGTCGAGCACGTGACTCATCTGCCAGGCAAGCGAAGTTGTGATGAAAACGTACCAGCGATTGGTTGACCACGTGGAGACGAAGTAAAACTGAGAAGTTTGGCGATGAAGAGGAATCCCTGGCAGCAACCCTGAACATCTCTGTTTGAGGGCGCTGTTTTGGAGCGCGAATTATGAACTCAGAACCGCGGTTTTCTTCTCTTCAAGTCGAATTTTCGACCTTTTCTCAGCATCAAACGCTCAACCTGATTCATTCCCGAGTACGTTTCGGTCGAAGAAACGTACAAACGCGGAGAAAGGTCCAAACTTTTGTTGTTTTGCGCTATTAACCGCGCTACTTTCGTGGCGAGTTGACGACAAAAACAAGATTGTTGTCTCCCCGGTGGGGCGAACAACGACCACAATTGAAGCGAACGCACCTGGACGAAGAAGACGATCTGCTGGCGATTTCGACGGTTTTTGTCCGATTGATTTGTGTTCCCTCCGAACTGCTGAATGCGTCAAACTACAGTACTCCATGGATGATGGGGAAATGAGCTCACTCTCTTGGCGCAGCGAATCTTTAAGAAAGTCGCGAGGTCCAGAATTACGATCGCGGACACGCAACTGAGTCCCTCCACGAAGTCGACGTGCATCAACGCGTCGCCGCAGTCGCTCGGAGCAAAATTCCAGAGCTGCGAAACAGGGTCATACGTGAATGAGCACTGCGGCCAGGAGTACGGTATCGAGTGCGCCGTGCCGAACATCCACACACACACTTCTACCGTAATAATAAATGCGACCCTTTTCGAGTAGATTTGGGTCCTGAGCGGAAAGCAGATGACCAAGAAGCGATTGGAGGCGATGAAGAGATGCGAGTAGACGCAGACGTTCCACAAGAGGATCGAGAGTTGACCCACGCGGGGACCGACGATGGCTATCGTTGGAGAGAGATCGAGTTCTCTGGGTCTAAATCTCAAATGCAACCATGAAGATCCCTTGCGACCTTACAGAAGAGTCATCGGGACAGCGTAGAACAGAAAGATCCCCAAAATGCCGATGTCAGCGATAGCGTGCGACAGACATAGATTTCCAAAGACGTTTCTGAGCGCCTTTGTGCGTCTGACGAAGACGATGGCAACGACATTCACCACGAGGCCGAACACGGAGAGCTGAAGGCACCTTTAGACGAGCACGGGGTGCATTGCTTACCAGAAACATGATGACCGCAGCGACGACATCTTCTCTCGTCACCATCTGGAAAAACGCGCGTCAAACAAGCTCTCAGACGCAGAAAAACAAATTCTCTGCAATTAAGGCGATTTTCGCATCAACAAATGCCGCATTCGCTCAAAAGCCAAAGAGGTTATGGGAGAAGGAGTTGTTCCCACCGTCAGACGCATTGATCAATCAACACTACGCTCTCTTTGTGAGAGAAACTCCAAACCGCGCGGTCGGCGTCCAATCGCCTCATAACACAACGCCTGAGAGAGGTTCGAAGGATCGAAATATAGTTTCATGCGGAGCCGAATGCGACAATGAGGCGACGTGAGGGGGCGACACGTTCCTTCAAGTTATTACCGGACTCTGTTGTACTTTCGCTGACTCAAACTTGTGTTGATCGCCGCGAGGACTTCAGCCGACCCGAAATTGCTTTAGCCGACCCGGAAAGATTGTTGCCGCGCCGTTCAGAAATCAGAATTCACGACAAACAGCGTTCATGGTTGACTCAAATAACTCAGCTCCAGAATTGAGGGTTATCCAAGGTTTGATTGCCTCTCTCTCTCTGAAAAAAATCAAGAAAACAAAATCGTTTGCTTCTATTATCGTGCAGCAACACCGAAAAACGTTCTTTGAAGCGGAGATGCTGCCAGTTGATCATTTATATTGGACGAGGCACGAGAAGATGACCAAACCGAATGTGCGAAAACTCACTGAATGCGGTTCATAGGCGCTTCACTCAATCACAGTGCAAGTTCGATGGTCAATTGATCTTACAGAACCAAACTGCGTGATGTGAGGTGTCACATGATGGCATCGTAGGTGAATGCTCTGCCAAATCATCAAACGCGCTATATGCATCTCTCTCCCAGAACAACGGACCGACCGAGCATGTTCGAGCATGTCTGCTCCCTCCTATCGTTGCGCTTCGTTGGTATTTCTGTTCTATCACTCATTTGTGAGGTTTTGGTGAAGGCTGCGCCTCAATCGAGTGCTTCATTTACATTTCGCCTGTTTTCAGGAAGATGATGGAGACCTTTGCACTCGGTATCCTCGTCGAGCTGCTTCAAACGGCTGCCTGCGCTCGTCTGCCTCCTCCATTGAGAACATGAGATGTTGAGCAGGTAAGAGTTATAATATTCATCAATGATTTGAAGGTTTTTTTAGATTTGCAACATCAAATTTTGATATTCAGTTTCTCGCGGTCGATGATCCTCTTCTCGCCTTGGCAGCTCAACGTTGTTAAAAGCGACAATAAATGTATAACCTAATTTAGAGCCACAATTAAGCATCGTTCTTCTAGCATCACTTCATTTATTCTACTCACCGAAACTAAACTTCCAAACGTGCACGAGCAAACATGAAATATCGAACGAGATCTATCTTCACGAGAACGTCACTTCAACGGCATGACGGTCGTCGTTTTGTTGTTAGAAATGGTGAACACCGGCTGCTGCTTGCACACGATTCCCACGAGGGCGCGTCGGTAGTCGCCGAAAGCGACGAGCAGCATCGAGGAAGCGAGAAAGAGACGAAACTGAAAGGATTTCTGAGTACGGTAGCGAATACGTGGAGAACAAACCGAGAGGAGTGTGGCGAAGAGTTCGATTTTCACTTCGCAGATCTGATCGAGGACGGCGACCGGTGTTGTGATGAACGCGAACATCAGGTTGATGCAGATGGAATTCGCTGAAATTGGCGTTTTAGGGAGAGAACGCGCGGCAACAAACTCACGAATGAGGAAAATACTCGGCGGAGTGATGAAGACGAGTGTTGCGTACAGCTGCGCCTGCACCTTCCGCAGTTTGGCGGTCGACGAAACTCCCAGTTTGGCGTTGCGGTGTTTGAAGGTCAAAATCGCTTTGATCGACTGAAATGGCGTCAGATAGAGGTGAATCCGCAGAAACCGACGACTCACGGCGAAGTAAAGCGTCAAGAGGATCAGAAAAGTGAAGAAATCGGCGCATCCGGTGATGACCTCCAGCACGGTCACCGGGATTGCCTCGATGCCGTATGGCTGCTTGGCGAGGTACTTGTAGGCGGCCCTGTTGGGCGCGGTGGTCGCCGTGAAGCTGCAGAGAAGCGCGAGGATGTGGCACGCACTGAACATGATCACCATCTCCCTGAAATGACCGCGTTGGAGACAAATCGAAGCAACTCCTTCTACTTTGCGTGATTGACCTTCTGGTAGAGCGCGGGTCTGGTGAAGGAGATGTAAGTCAGCGCTACGATAAGAATCGCCAGAGTACGGTAGCAGTAGCTAAAGTAGTAAAGGGCGAAATCGGTGCAGAAGTCGAGAAAGATCACGTTGATTCTGAAAAGGTCAAACGGATGAATGCGGCGGCCTCGTGGCTGCGAGTCTCACGCAGTGCGGAATCCAAAGTGGTCGTCGAGCTGCAGAATCCCCAGAATATCCACCAGAATCAGATACAAATTGTATCCGAAACTCGGGATCGTCAGGTTGAAGGCGAACGTCCGCGAGAGACACGGACGCACGCGTTTCCACGTCAGCCATATGACGATGATGTTGACTACGGTAAGCGGGAAGGGGACGATGTAGGAGAAGATCTGGTTGACGAAGAGCAGATTCATCGAATGGAAGTTGACGAAACCGGAAAGCATCGCGTTGCCGAACTGGGGCGGATAATCACGGGTTCCGCGACGGGGAGAAGCGAACGACTCGGTGATTACGCAGGCGAATTAATGGGAATTTCAATTATTCATGGGCGACCGCAAAGAAGCGAATTCAGCGTTTTCAGGTGGAATGAGAGAGCGTTTGTTGTGACGGCGAGTTGCGGACGCGCAGAAGCGGCGCGTCCGTCGATTTCCGGGTGCCGAAGAGATCCCGCCGCGTAAACGGACATCGAACGCACGACAATCGACCTCCCACGAGGCGCCTTTTTTGACGTTCGCCGTACAAACCTAATTTCGCGCGATTTCTCGGATTTCCGGTTTCTCAGAAAATTTGATCGCAGAGTCCGCAGAACGAGCGTTTACTCTTCATAAGAAAGGCGTAATAGGATAGAGGATACGGTAGGATAAGCAGCTTAGCAAAAGCAGGAAGTTCTCGGAAAACTCACCGTGTTCGCCTCAGAAGAGCAGATGAGTTCAAATGGAAGGAAATTCCCGTTTCCCTCTCTTGTCCTCAAATCGGCGCATAATGGTCGCGCGCATCAAAAGCCAGCGCCGTTTCCTTCGTCGGCAGCTGAATCAGGTAATGGAGATGGTCACTCCATTACGTGACACAGCGCCTCGGCCTTCAAGTGAAAGCATAATTGCGCGAATGTTTATAGGGATTAGGCGCAGCGGAAAACGTTTTCGAGAAGCAAAGTGCATTTTGAGTGCAAAATCTGCAGGAATGACGACATTCAGTGAAAAGGCCGCATTGAGATTGGACCACTTTAATTGGGGCTAAACTAGCGCCTATTGAACGGCATCAGAAATCAGCTCCTACCGTAATTCGAAGTCTAGACTGTTTTGCGTCTGCTGAATACCAAATGAAAGAACGAGAAGTAACAAAACAACTTCGTCATGCGGCGTCCAAAGAATGATTTTCGCGCATGAAAGACGTTGCAACGAAAGCGGATGTGGATTTTCTTGAATTTGTGAACTTCTCCTTCATTGGATCGGTGCAACGATCACAACTCGCATCGCAATCATCGCTCTTTAGAGCTGAAGCGTAGAAAGCAGTTTTGCCCTTCGAGGAGCCTTAAACGCTGCCCTTCGATCACCATTTGATCGTTAATCACAACAGATTTACAACGTAAATCACGCAATCGGTTTCGTCGGCTTCGATGTTTTTGTTTTGGTTGAATTATGGGTTTCATTGCCGCAGCTGGAATGGAGCGAGTTCTTCATAACATGCGCGCCTGGCGGCGGCTGAATCATGAAAGAGATGCGGGACCAAAGACCTGCAACAGTGAGTGACGAGACCACCCTGAATCAGGAGCAACGAAGGCACCGATGCGAGCATCGCCGTGTCGAGTCCGAAGAGGCGAGCTGATCCCAAAGTCTTCAAATCCTCCGTCGTAACCGAGTCCCAGAGGCAACATAATGCTCTCTGACCTGGAACATTCCGCGCTCTCCGTGTTCCGTTCTTTGATCACGGAAACGTTGCACACAGAGGGTAATCCAATCGCTTTTGCTCTTCGCCATGACGCAACAATTAGACAATTTGTTTACGGTTGGCTTGAATTATGGGTCCGTCCGTTGTCGGTAAGGAGCTGTAATGATGCGGTGAGTCAGTCGTCCTTCATAAACTGAGCGCTTCGGTTATTAACGGCTGGACCGTAAAGCATTATTATACTACGGCCAAAGACTCACCCGCGACAGAAACGATTACGTTAGTTAACGATTATTTGTATTATGCTGTCTCCGTACAATATGTCATTCCGCGGGGCGGATCCCGCTGAATGACCCGACCCGTGTGTGATGATAAAACAACGTGAGAAAACGAACGTGTGAGAAAAGGACACCTGAGAAAACAATCCCGCGAGAGAAAAACCCTTGAACTTGATGTTGTGGCTATTCCTGATTGTACCAGTTTAGTCTAGAGCAACGTCATGGTGCGATGGAATTTAACTTAATGATAAAAAAAAGGAATATACGACATATTCTCCACACGATGTAGATAGAGGAAGTTAAATGCACAATACGGTACGCGACAAGTCGCCGACTCACCGCCAGTAGTTTAGCGCGAAGTCACGCTTTTGCCAATTTGCTCTCGCATTTCTGAAATTAGGATAAAATGGCACAAAGCGCAGCGGAAATGCAGCAAGCAGTGACAATCGATCGATACAAATTTACAAGTACAATATATAACTACACACTACTACGTACAAATGCTATCGGCTGTGACCTGGAAGGGCGTCTCTTTTTGTAGAGTGTCTTCATAGAATATTTTCTCATTCACGCAATCCAATTTATCTCTGGTGATCCGAGATGAAGCGGCGTCGATCTCTGAATCGGTCGTAATCTCAGATGGAGCTGCAGGAAATCCACATATTGACTCGACTCCATAGGGCGTCTTTTCTTGTAGAGTGTCCTCATAGAATATCTTCTCATTCACCCAATCCAGGTAATCTCTGGTGATCCGAGATGAAGCGGCGTAGATCTCAAATGAATCGGTGGTAATCTCAGATGGAGCTGCAGAAAATCCACACATCATCTCCCACTTGCAGGGCTGGTTATCGTTGAAGATTTTAGATAAAGTCCTCGCGGTGGGCCTACAAAAAGAAGAAACTCAACCACCGGTAGCGACTGAACTCACCGGAAAATGTCAATTTCGAAAGAAAATTCGCAAAAGCCTAAATCCTCATTCTTCGTGGTATATTGTCTACCATTGAACTCCAACACCTTTATTCTTATTTTGTAAACGATGTCGTACTGCTTTTTAGATTCCCAGTTTATCACCTTTTCAATCGTCCTATGGTCAAAAATCTGAAAATTCAAAACTCACTTATTTACTGCGCTGACATTGCATATATACACTACCGTGAATGGATAATGTTGGCACTCGTTGAGATAAACGTACATGTAAGGATGAAATGTAGGTATGGCGAATTCGCAGCCATTGTTCATATTGTACGCAGCGCTTTCGACATACAGCGTCCACTTTCCTCGCAGCGACCTAATAATCACTTCGGCTCCATCTCTCGACGGACTTTCGATGCGAAGACTCCCACGACAACGCTCTTCCAAATGAAGTCGGTGCAGCGTTTCGCTGAAAATTCGGACAAATGATGGATTGCTGATGGGTAGGAACTTACTTGTAATTTTCTACCTGAAGAAACAATTCGGGGTACTCATCGGACTTCGTAATGACGAAATCAGCGCCCATTCCGGTCAACATAAATGGGATCTGGCTTGCGGGAGTTCGATTCTTGACGTTAAAGTGCAGATATCCCCAATCAGCTGAAGAAGAGTAAAAATATTGCCGAGCCGAAGCAACTTACCAAGTGGGCGAGCTTTGGGAATGCGGCTAGCCTTCGGGCTTTTGACGTTGACCACGGTTCATAATATCCATAGACTCCAAGCATATTGGCACCGCAGAACTTCGCAGAACTTGGCGATCCCGAACACCGAGTGGACAGATGAAACGAGCGAGACGAAAATGGTAGCGCAGCTCTTAAATTTCTCTCTCAGGACCAACTCGAAATGTATACCGTTCGGTCCTTGGCGCAATTTTCAACAACTTTTGTCGAGTTGCTCCATCAATCCATAATTTTCGAATTTCGATTAGTTCTTGAGTTGAAAATTCGGGTGATCGGCGCGCGCTAATGACAACTGCGGACTCATAGATTCATAGACTATGGAAGCGTTCGAGATGTTTCACCGCGATTCTTGTGTTCCTCAAGTCCGAGGAAATCGTCCTGCATTGGCCACGCGTGTTTTTGAGCATGTTCTTGTCATCCGTATTCGATAATCCTGACACGGAACAATTCCACAAACATGTTCGCCGAATTGTCAACGCGTGATTGCCAATACAGGAAGATTTCTCGAGCTTGATGAACACAAGAATCGCGGATGAAACATCTCGAGCTTCCATAGGCGAGTCCGAATCTATGAGTCCGCAGTAGCCATTAGCGCGCGCCGATCGCCGTCCTCAGATTGTCCATGTTGAACGGATCTAAGGTTACAACAATGGGAAGCGCAAGAGCGTCAAGCGTCATCGTCCAGAATACGTTTTATAGCCTTCTGAGCTCGCTAATCAGATAAACGGCATCATTCCTATGCAAACTAAGGACAACGTCCAAAGTCTCTAACGTACAATAGCTGATACTTTCTCCTTTTCGCAATCCTTGGCGACCTTTCATGATTTCCTGAGCCGATAGCTTCTGAGACGATGATTCAAGCGTTCAATTCACACGCGGTCATGAAAACACAAAACTCTCACACAAAGAGAGAGCAGCTACATATAATAAATACAATATAGGTTAATAGATTATAGAATTTCGAATACATTATTGACCCTGAGAACAAGAGAGGAAGGAGGCAACAAATGATTCCCGTACGCTTCAGTTCTGAATTCCAAGGCTCGTTTCAATGAATTTCTCTACTCTGGAAATGAAATGAGCTTTTAGAATAGATGATTATCATTGTAAACTCACTTGCAGAGGTGGAAGTCGAACCAGCACTCGTAATCGGAGATGGAAGAGGGGAAAGGGCCGGCCTGCGGCAGTGCAACTTGGAAGCTCGTGAGTTCTCGCAGAGTGCTTTCATCAATTAGGGGTTTCGCGGTGTCCATCCTGGCCTTCTTCGTTGCCGGTTGGCTCTGAACACTGGAATCGGATTGGGCGCTGTCCACGGAAGCGCGACTGGGAGGTCGAGATGACTCCTTTACTTCAGAGTTCTGTGTGGACTCTTCGGCTTCATCCAGCAATGCATCGTCTTCCACAGAATTTCCACCGTTTTCCGGAGATTCTTCGCGTTTTATCGGTTCCACTTCTTCGTTTGGCTGCGGATCTTCTTCTGTGCTCCTCTCGCGTCTGGTGCTCTCCCTCGGTTCCTCTTCCGCGGTGTTGTTCGTCAAAAGCTGCTTGATGCCCATGAGAACTTCCTCCGTGTCGTAAATCTGAACGCAAGATGGTAAGACAGGTGATTCATTCCTCGCACCTGGATTTCATTCTCCGGAAAGAGCTGATGACAGCGACGGTCAGTGAGCTCGCGCTGAGAATTGCGATTGAGGTGGCAACTGCGGACGAAGATCGGTTGGTAGGGGAGCTTCGAGACCACTGAGATTCTTCCATCGCCGCGATCCTTGATGATGATGTTTCCTTGGGCGAGGCTGTTTCTGGAATACGTGATTTGACTCAGAAAGCGAGTATTCGGACAACAAACCTCGCTTTCACAGCAGCATCCGTCCTCTCGGCGTTCTCGATCAGCGAAATGTCGAACGCGGCCTCGCCGCCAAAGGTCGTACGAAGCAGCACGAGCTTCTTCTTCCCCTCGAACGTATCGCCGAACGCGGCGTTCCGCTCGTAGTACTGGACCTTGCACCACACGGGAAGAGCTGCAACAGAGAGCAGAGAAGTTACTTCAAGGTACGCGCTAATCGTACCTGATTCGGATGGTCCGGGACTGTCCATGCCCAACCCATTGAGGGGAGGAGAGGAGATCGGCGAGTGCGCATGAGGCATTTCGGCGAATGACGATTCGGAGATGACGTCGGCAGAAGTAGATTCGTTTTGCAGCGATTCGACGGTCGTCAGCAGCGATTGTTGAGCTTGAGCGGCGACGGCAGCGGCGTTCGTTGAGTTGAGAAGTGGCGCGAACAGCGGATTCGAGAGGAGCGCAGCGGCTGCGGGATTCAGACCGAGATTCGACTGCAGAGCGAGATTGCGGAATGCCTCGAGGCCGTACGGATTCGTTGGGACACCCCCGAGTTGTGTGTCCTGCTGCTGCGCGAGTGCGGTCCTAAACAGAGATTGCAGTCTAAAGAGCGATAAGCGAGCGAGAGGCTTGCAACTCACAGTTCTGACGTCCCGAGACCGGAAGAGGAGGCGAGCGGGTTGCTTTGGTCGGTGAACTGGTGGTGGTGGTGCGAGTGGTGGGGATGGAGACCGCTGCTCGAAGGTCCTGGACCTGAGACGCCGAGTCCGGAAGGCAGATCGAATCCGGGAAGGCCGACTCCGACGGGCGGCGATTGAATGCGCTCGTAGTGGAACGGATTGATGCAGACCTGAAGAACAAACGCGGTAATTGCAGCCGAGAAGCGAGGGTTGTGGTGAGTACGCTCTCCTTGTAGAGGTGACTAACACTCGCGTGATGACCGTTGTTCGCTTGTGGGGTAAACAGCAATTAAGTTGATGCGATAAGGAGCGTTTCAACGCAATTTTCGCGCTTAGCGCTGTTTGGAGCGGTTGCTTCTACGGTTTCCTCGCCATTGAAGTGCGATTACAGCTGTAGGCGCCATTGTCCCCGACCCACCGCGCTCCCACCTTTCGCTCATCTCTTCGCACTTGTTTTTGTTTTCATCGGGCTCCTCTTTGCTTGTGCGTCAACGCGCGCGTTCCTCGGAGACCCGGAAAGTAAAGGACGCAAGAAATCGTGCGTCCGAATCTGGTTTTGTCGCGATGTCAGCTGACCCTCGAGTCGACTTAGAAACGGCGAGTTCGCGAGGGATTTGACGTCACCGCGCTGTTCTTTGCAAGCCGTCGTTGAGCGTGCACTCGGAGCACTCGGCTCGGCAAATAAACCCGAAATAAACAGATCTTCCGCTCTCAGCTGCCAAAGAGGGAAATCGCTCACCGAATCCGTTTTCATGTCGAACGCCGACGTGCAGTGCGGGACGTGTTTCAACTCGTTTTTGTGGAGGTCCGGCCATCTGAAGCGCTCGTTCGTGACCTGCGCACACAACAACTCCAACTAACCTCCAAATGCGGGCGTAGACGACGTGGGGGAATCCCTTCCGCCCGGCCACCTGGAGGCGTCCGTCGAGCGTCCGGGGGATCGTGATGCACTCGGAGGCCTCGGGGCCCTCGCCGCGCTTCGAAATCACGCGGAGGAGGACCTCCAACTCGTTTCTCTTATCTTTGAGCTTCTTTATCAGACTCTCGATCGCTTTGATCGTGAATTCGTCGTCGCCACCCACGTGGAAATGCTTCAGGAACGCTACCAGAGTGCCGCATGGTTCACCGACGTTGGGCGGGTGATCGGGATTCACGCTCAGCGAGAGCTGCTTGAGGGTCAAGGCTGTGCACGAGCCCGTCCGATGGCGGTGCTCCATCGCCTCTGAAGAAGTGCGATTAGCGACGTTTGGAGTGCCAGCGGCGTGCTGCCAAACAGTGTGCATCGCAAAGAGCCTATTATACATCGAGGCGAGCGAATTCAGGTGCAGGAAAGGAGACGAACGGGCGATGCGAGCTGGCAATCTCTATGACTGACATCCGTGAGTGAGCAACATTGCTGCCTTCGACTGCATGAATAACCATTTCACTTTCTCATTCTGCGGGATATTGCAACTGATGATACATCGAGAGCGAGAGGCCGCAACGCCGCGCGCCGCCTTCTTTTTCGAATTTCGCGTGCGCATGGGTGCGGAGATGACGGCACAGCTACTTACTTACCTCTGGGAGGAGAATCTCCGCTGCTGCCTTCGTGATCCATCGGTGGCGGCGCGCCTCGCTGGAGACGAGTTGGGGACGTCTCTGCAAATGAACTCCCGAATCAGCGTCGCTCGACGAGCGCCATATCGCCGTCAATCGAGTCGAGCGAAGCAGACCAGAAACGCGAACAAATGGTTATGCAACATAGTTTGCGGAGGGGAGGGACGCGCCGGCGGCAGCACGTGGTGCCCGAAGCCGCCGCCGTCGCTCGTCTGTGGCGCAAAGGACTCGCCGGCCGAGCGCACGACGGCGCAGAGGACAGGCTGCAAGCAATCGGCGCCGCGCTCCCGCGAATCGTCGACTCGTCGTCGACTTGTTGTGAAGCGAGTCGATCGCCGTCGACGTCGCGGTGCGCAAACGACATCGCGACTCACTGCTGTGGCTAAGGAGTCAAAGATCACCCACGAAGCACTGTGGCGCCCTGCAGCAGCGCACAGATAGCTCCAATTATGAGGCGGTGGAAACAGGCGGAGGATGCGCGCGCGTTTGCAGAGAGCGCGGCGCGATGCCAAACTAGAGACGTGCGAACGGCGGAGAGGAACGGGACGCTCCCGTCGGATGATCAGAGATTAGGCGCCTTCGGGATCGGAACCAAAATGTCACAATGCGAAGAATGTTTTCAATCATCGATTTCCTTTCGAATCGGGCGACAACAGGCGCGCGATACATGTACGAACGGCTTGATTTGAGTCAATCGCGGCCACGTAAATGCGGGTAATTTTGACGACAAAACGCGTTGTCAGTTGGCCCATCGCGGCCAATCCAAACCATTTTTGCGACAAAACCAACATGATTCACTTCGAATGCACCAAAACTCGTAGGGTTTGAGGCGTGACGGAGCACAATCTGACGAAAACAAAGCACAACACCGCAGTGAAGAGCACACAAACGAATTGAAATGACGAAAAGTGTGTTTGCTGCCATCGATCGTGAAAAACAGCGCATTCGGCGGTCTTCTCCCGCAGATTCGCCGCTGAACACAACAACAACACGAAAGTACAGTTCTCGTGTATTGATCGACAGCATCTGAGCGATCTTTTGGGAAGGAAAGGACGGAAATAGGCTCTTCGGAGAAGAGTTGACCTTGAAATTTCTGGCCGCCTAGCGCAGTAGTTGTTTCAACGAGTAAAGATCGTCTTTGTTGAGAACGCTGATAAGAATCCGCTCTTTGATACTCGCGAGTTTTTGCATTCTTGGGTTTGAAAGTGTTTGTGATCATTCAGATGGTGATCGAGCGAGCGAGAGTCATCATTCCACGCGTTTTTGGCGCCCGATTGAAAGAAACACCATTGAGGGAAAACAGAACTCAGAAACATAAACTTTTCATTATCATGCGGCTAAATACGAAGAAGACGATCATCTTCAGTGATACACACTGAGATCTGTCCGAGAGCTACTGACGCTAGCCAATACGCTAAATTCTCACAAAGATGATTGTTTTTCTTCGATTTATTGGCGTTTCTTGCGATTTTACTTTGAAGATTGTGACCCTCCGACCTCTCATCTTGCTACTTACGACATTATCTCGAAGCCGCCAGAGTTTCAGCTTCATTTTTATCCTTCGACAGCCTGTGGATCGCGGACTAAATGCCTTCAGATTTCAGTCTAAATCCCGCAGTTGACCCTTGCAGGCAGAAGAAAGGCGAACGAAAGGAATCTAAGTGGTTTCCACCCACGCTGCTGCATTCTTCGCGTGCGTTGGAGTGTTTTGTATGACAAAACCTCGATCAACTCGTTGATCATTCAGATTCAAATGTCAACTTTCTTCATTTAAACCGGGTCCCAACCACAGTGACAAGCAAGCAATCATGAAGCTAGCCGCTCTCCTCGTCCTCACCTTCTTCGTCCTCGCCAACGGCGCTGTCTTCCACCCGGAGGACCACATCGATCAACTCCATGACTACAACTATTTCGGCGTCGAAGAGCTCCGCCGCGATCTGGAGGATTTCGAGGCGCTCGGGGAGAAGGAGAACCCTGCGTTCTACCAACGAATCAACAAATGCTCGGAATGCTGCGATCTGTTCGATCGGTACGTTTTCCGCGTAAACGAAACTGATTTGTTCTCGTTTCAGCTGTGAAGGACTCGTAGCGAACGGATTTTGCCGAATCTACGACAAAGCGCTCGTTTTCAGAAACTGCGCCAAGTCGTGCGGAATGTGCTAACACGGATTGTTTGATTGTCTTTGTAAAACGCGAATAAATGGCGACGAGCATCAGGAGCGACTTTGCAGTGCATAGAAAATGACGCCAACTTCTTGATTTCTGATGCGCGAAAGCACCAAATGACGTGAAGTCGCATTCTTTGCTGCTGACGCCGAAAAATTTTGGAATTTTACCTCGAGGGCGCCATGAACAAGCAAATAAGACATCGGAATACTTTGCATTTGAAATGAATCACCGTGCTTCCTTAAAAGCAACTTGCCCGGAGCTGACAGCAATCGCCTCCAACGATGCGCTTGATTCTACTGCTTCTCCTCCTGGTGGCTTGCACCTGCGGTAGGAGAAACGCGGACGATTGTGCTATTTAATTTGCGTTTAGGCTGTCTCCATCCCAACAAGGCTTGCTCCGGTTGGCTGTTCAAGACGCCACACAAGAGGGCGCTGTCGTCCAGTTCAAGCGCCGCTTCGTCGTCTTCCTCGCAGACGTCAAACAATCGCGGTAGGTGGAAGGAAGAAGAAAATTGAATTAATTTCGAATTTCAGGAGGGATGATCGCGGTGCAGGGAGGAGTGAGTCAATCGAGCGCCAAAGCTGAATCGAGCGCATTCTCTGAATCTGGTCACGCGAGTTCCAGCTCAGCTTCGAGGTGACAATTGATCGTGGAACTGCATAACGAGAAGACAATTCAGCTCGTCTTCGAGCTCCTCAAACTGGGGATCTTCGAGTTCCAGCAAATCGGAGAGCAGATCGACTTCAACCGCTGAATCTGGGAACAACCGCGAATGCGCCGCTTGTGGCGCCACCGGCGAAGAGAAGTCGAATGGAGCGCGTGGAGCGGATCGGAAGGAGGCGGCAGAAGTGAGCGTGAAGTGGATGCCTCGTGAGTTCTCTTCAGACGCGTGCGTCGACAAGAGTCCAAAGTGCAAAGAAAACGTCCATCTGTGCGGCAACGAGCTGCTGGCCGAGTACATGAATGCGAATTGCCGCTCAACGTGCAACCGATGCCCAACGAAGCAGATTCCTGTGCGCCCGCAACCGCCGCCCCCAACGCGTCCCTCACCTCCACCGGTCGTCAAACCAGCGCTCTGCCAGGACAAAGCCCGGGATTGCCGACAGAAAGCCTATCTCTGCTCCAATCAACTCTACCACGACCTCATGACGAGGCTCTGTCCTCAGACCTGCGATCGCTGTTTGGAAAGCGCAGGAAACGTCAGCATTCCGGGTCGGAGCGGAGAATCTGCTTCCTGCTACGACCGAGACCCGCAATGTCCTCAAAAAGCCTATCTCTGCACCCATCCGCTCTACTACGACTTGACGAAGACGCACTGCGCACGAACGTGCAATCATTGCGGTGGCGGTCAGCCACCATCGCCTCCCGTTACTCCGCACGTTCCAGCACCTGTTGGCCGGCAGCCTTGCAACGTGTGCGGTTGAAGTCGCCGTTTCTGTGACGAGTTGACGTCCTGTTGAAAGATAAATTCATTCGTTTATTTGTTTAGTCACTCGTGCAAAATTCAGTTCGCGCGCCGCTTCTGCCGCTGTTTTTGAAAGACGTCGTGGCAGAGTCTCGTGGAAGCGAGAACGGTGCGGCGCGCAACATTCAGATCTTTATCGTTGACGGAAGTCAAGTTCGAGCCGTTCGCCCGCGTTGACACGCGACGAGAGCTGGTATCACCGAGCAACGCCCACGGGGTTCTGTCCTGAAAAACGCATTAGAAACCTAGTTTGCGACGAATGAGCTTTCTCCGACGCATTCGGCGCTGTCGAGGATGACGACAAATCCAACGTCGTCGTTTAAATAATCGTTTCCCTGATATTTCGCATTTGGTTCCTTGAAATGTGAAGGAAAGTCTTTTCCGAGTTGAAA
>MQUG01000164.1:0-38544 GCA_007213375.1 Steinernema feltiae
GGGCCTCCACGGCGTAGCCCTTGAGCACCTGGCGCGCCTCCTCGCTCAGGTGATAGCTCCTGCGCTCCAGGTGCGCACCGCCCGAGCGGCTGAACCAGATGATCGACAGGCACAGCACCACCAGCAGCGCGCACAGTTTCCACAGCAGCGAGTGACGTCCGGGCAAGCTCATGCCGGCACCTGTGTCAGCACGTAGCCCTTGCCCCAGACCGTGGCCAGGCGGCCGGCATAGCCGATGGCGGCCAGCTTGCGGCGCACGTGGCTGACGTGCATGTCCAGCACGCGGTCCTGCTGGGAGAACGGCCTGTGCAGCACCTGCTGGTAGAGGAACGGCTTGCTCAGCACTTCCTCGGGGTGCGCCAGCAGCACTTGCATCAGGCGGTACTCGATGGGGGTGAAGCTGGCCACCGCGGTGCCCAGCTGCATGTCCTGGCGCATGTCCTTGCGCAGCGCCGCCGGCTCGCCCTGCGCGCCTTCCGGCGCGGCCCGCTCATAGGCGACCCGGCGCAGCACCGCATCGATGCGCACGTCCATCTCGTTCATGCTGAACGGCTTGGGCAGGTAGTCGTCGGCGCCCTGGCTGAAGCCGACGATGCGGTCCTGCTCGGCACCCAGTGCCGACATCAGGATCACCGGCACCATGAACCGCTCGCGCAGTTCACCCAGCAGTTGCAGGCCGTCGCGACCGGGCAGGAGGATGTCCATGAGGATCAGGTCGAAGGCCGTCCAGGCCTGCAGGTCGGTGCTGTCGTCCACGCCATGACAGACGCTCACATCGAAACCGCGGCGACGCAGGTGCTGTTCCAGATGGGCCGCCAGCAGCGGATCGTCCTCGACGGCCAGAATCTTCGTGGCAGGTTGTGCTGATAGATAACTCACGCTTCACCTTGGGTAGTACGGGTGTAGAGGGCCTGAAAACACAAAAAGCCGCCCCGGGCCGATCGATGCGCGATCGACCCGGGGCAGCCTGTAGGCAATGGCGGCTCAGAACGAGATGTTCAGTGCCGCGAACAGCGCCCGGCCCGGCTGGTTGTAGGTGTTGGCGCCCGAACTGCTGGCGTTGCCACCCCGGTGGATCTGCTTGTCGAACACGTTGTTCACGCCAAAGCGCACGTCGTAGTTCTTGGTGATCTTGTAGCCGGTGCTCACATCGACCAGGCCGTAGGCTTCGACGTCCTGCTGGGCATCCAGGTCGTAGTTCTGCTGGGTGCGGTAGTTGTAGGTCGGCGACTTCTGCTTGCCGAAGTAGGTACCGGCGACCTGGAACGACAGCTTGTCGGTGGCACGCCAGTCCAGGGTGCTGTTGACCGTGTACTTGGGAATCACGCTCAGCGGCTCGCCGGTGTCGCGGTTGTCGTTGTTGAGCATCAGGGTGAGGTTGGTGTTCCAGTCCAGCGACGGGGTCAGCTCGACGAAGAAGTTGCCTTCCACCCCTTCCACCAATGCCTTGTCGGCGTTTTCCCAATGGGTCACGCGGCGACCGCTGTTGATGTCGTAGATCACGTCGGTGCCACCGATGATCTTGTTCTTGTAGTCGTTGCGAAAGTACGTCGCGCTGGTGCGCCAGGTGCCACGGTCGTAGAGCAGGCGATTTCCTTGTTGACGCTGGTTTCGGGTCGAGGTTGGGGTTGCCCTGCAGGTAGCAGCCACCGTTGTTGGTCTGCTGGTGCTGCAACCGTTGCCCCGGCTGTAGAGCAGGTAGTTGGGGTTGGCCTGGTACAGGTTCGGGGTCTTGTAGGCCCGCGCGATACCGCCCTTGACGGTGAGGTCGTCGGTGAGCTTGTGCGCCACGTTCAGGCTCGGGCTGTAGTTGTCGCCGAACTCTTCGTGGTGATCCAGGCGCAGGCCCGGGGTGATGGTGGTGTCGCCGATCACGATGTTGTCTTCGGCGAACAGGGCGAAGCTCTTGGCCGACATCTTCGAGTCGCTGCGATCGAAGCCTGCGATTTCATTGCCGGCACCACCGCTGGGGTCGAAGCTTTGCGGGCGCAGCGAGCCCTTGTCGTTGAGCACTTCGTACAGGTACTCGCCACCCAGGGTCAGCACATGTTCGCTGCTGTCGAGGCTGAACGGCAGGTTCACTTCGCTGGACAGGCGCGTGTTGCGCAGGCGCGACATGTCGGCACCGGTGTCGTTGATCGAGCCTTCCGGGCCACCGGCCAGGCCTTCGTTGAGGCGCCAGTTGCGCACGTATTCATACGACAGCGACGACTTGGTCGAGCCCCACTGGAAGTCGCCCAGGTGCGTGAGGTCGTAGGTGCTGCGCTGCATTACGTTGGTTTCGTGGCCGTACAGGCTGGAGATGCGCTCCACGTCACCGCCGCCGTTGCTGTTCATGGTGTCGCCGGCGTAGATGTTGCCCTGGCGGCTGTAGCCGCTGCCCAGCTCCAGGCGGTGCTCATCGTTCAGGCGCCAGCTGAGCAGGCCGTTGATGTCCTTGTTGCGCACGCCTTCGCGGCCGGCCACCAGCGCGCTGTTGGCGCTCTTGGCGTTGATGTCCAGGTCATCGGCGTCGGTCTTGGCCAGGCCGCCATACACACGGAACGCCAGGTCGTCGGTGAGGCCGCCGCTGAGGCTGAAGTTGGTGCGCTTGCTGGCGCCTTCGGCGTGGTCTTCGGGCAGCGTGGTGAACAGGCTGACGTTGCCCTGCAGTTCCTGGGTGGGGCGCTTGGTGATGATGTTGACCACCCCGCCCATGGCGCCGGAGCCATAGCGTGCAGCAGCCGGCCGCGCAGGATCTCGATGCGCTCCACCGCCTCGGCCGGTACCCAGTTGGTTTCGCCACGGGTGTCGCGGTCGCCGTTCCAGCCGTAGCGCACTGCGTTGCGGGCGCTGGAGGGCTTGCCGTCGATCAGGATCAGGGTGTTTTCCGGGCCCATGCCGCGCAGGTCGATCTGGCGGTTGTTGCCGCGTGCGCCGCTGGCGCTGTTGCCGGTGAGGTTGACCCCGGTTCGCGACGGATGATGTCGGACAGGTCGTTGGCGGGCGGGTGACGCTTGATGTCCTCGGCGGTGATGATCGAAGAGCCCAGTGCCTGCTTGGCTTCCTGCTCGGCGGTGACCATGGTGTTCTGGATCACCAGGGTGTTCTCGCCGTTCTGCTCGTCATCGGCCTGGGCCGAGGTGGCAATCAGGGCCGGCGATGACAGCGCGACAAAGGCCCAGGCCAGGCTGTTGTGGGTACTTCTGGACTGCATTTCACGTCTCCGTCACATCAAGCACAAGGGCAGCCTGCACGGCAGGGCTGCCACAAAGAGACGCCAAATATAATGATTCTCAAATGGGTTTAAATCTTATTTACGAAATTTACACATGGTTTCGCCTGGGCTGATAACCGATCTGTAAGCGCGCGCCGGTTTTGGCACTACATTGCGCGGGTTTTGGCATCAAGCGGTTGTAGCGATACCCGGAGACTCTGGCCAGACGATGCTCTCTGGATACGTCGTCTGCTGTTCTATGCGGTTCAGCGCCACGCAGTAGCGCTTCCAAGCGAGCATCGCTGCCTCTTCAGTAGCGGTCGCTTCGCCGAGGTCTGCCGCGTACTGCAACGGTGCCATGCGCGCAGCGGCGGCAGCCATCAGTGCGTCACGCTGAGCCAGCGCGGCGTGGCGCAGTTCATCAGGGGTCAGCGAAACTTCAGCCGGATGCTCGGGCGTCATCGGAACGCGCAGGGATAAAATGCCGCCCTCGATGCTGACCGCCATGCCGCCGAGCATGCCCTCGACGGCCTGAATGTGCTGCTCTTCCGAGATTTCAATCGCTCCCGCAAAGGGTTCCGTGGAAATTGCACCATCCGCTGCATACGGCATTACTTGATCCTCATGTAGAAGTTTGCGCCAATGTTTTCGTACGTGTTTCGTTGTCCGTCCGCACAACACGTGAAGCGTCGAAAGTCAGGTTTTCAATGCCTCGGCCTTCTACGTTTACTCCAGCCGACCAGCTAGGCGCACTGCAACTGAACGCGCCGCTCGGGCTAATAGCCGTGGCCGCTGGGATTTGTCCACCAAGAGTCGCAGTGATGTTCTGTACCGCGTCGTTCTGTAGCGAACCGCCGGCACCCGGCCGGATGTAACGCCGTTCTGTGTTAAGCATGTACACCGTGTTGCCCGTAATTGGACTGCCGGACAATGAGACCCGTCCGTAAGAAACAACAAGAGGTGCCACCCCGGTCATAACCTCGCCAGTCAGTACGCCTGCGTTGTAGGGATCGTTGTATGTCAACTTGATGTAGCGATAGCTTCTATCCTTTGGCGGCTCAGGCGCGCCGGCAGTCACAGGTAACGGCACTCCAATTGGCTGCATTGCCCACGGATCTGCCGTCAGGTCAGCTAGCGCTTCACCCACGAACAATGTAGTGGCCAGCCGATCTGTTCGCTCGCCCAGGCTGGCTGTGGGAGCGGTTGGCTTACCCACCAGGGCTGGGCTCAGCAGCGGCGCCTTTGCTGCAAGCGCATTCGTAATTGTCGTTGCGAAGCTCGGGTCATTCCCCAGCGCAGCAGCGAGTTCAACCAACGTGTCGAGCGCACCAGGTGCGGCGCCAATGAGCGCCCGCACCGTGGTTTCCACGAACTGTGTATTGGCAATCTGGGTGTTAGCAGTACCGGGCATCGCGGTCGGGCATGTTGGCGTCCCGGTCATCGGCGCGTTGGCAGCAGGCAGTTTTGCTGCCAGTAAAAGGTCCAACTGGGCTTTCGTATATGCATCGGTGATGCCGTAACCCACCAGGGTGCTTGGTTTTCCAGTAATACTCGCCCAGGCCTGAGTTTTTTTAATAGCCTTCAAGAGCTGAGAATCATCCAGCGGATCAAGAGTGAGCCCCGAACCGATGACTAAGTTCACCAGCTCTCGCTGTATGGCGTTTAGCCAAGCAGCGGTAATAATTGTTGCGTCAACTCCAGCTCCCGGCTGCCCCTGCGTGAATTCTTTAGAGCCATTGGCGGTATTGGTACTATCTCCAATCAGTTGCATATTTTTCTCCGTATCCGAACAGCAAAATTGACTCAGCAGGCTTCATCAGGCTTAGGCGGCACTCAAGCTGCCTGCTACCCCAAGCAGACAGCGGATCTCCGGCAACAGCCAAGCCTGCCGCCGCATTTGTGACCGTTACGCCTGGCGCATTTACACGCCAAGTAAAGTTCCAGTCCCCGCCATACAACGCATCACCAGCTCGGGCAATTCCGGCTCGTGCAGGGCGAAAGGTGGTGATGGAAATGTCGTAGCCTAGTGCCTTTGCTAACGCGACAAATTAAGGCTTGCTCTGTCCACCACGGGCTTGGAGCTTGCTGACAATCGCCTGGACGCGTTGACGTAAAGATTGCGGCACCCCGATCAGGCATGGGTCCGGCAGAGCCAATACCCTCTCCCAATCGGCCAGCCCCATGCCTGAATCGGCAAAGATCCGGCTGTAGACCGCTTCGGCCTGCTCATCGGCCTGGGTGAGCGCTTTTGCCTCCGCCTGAATGGCGGCAGATAACAGCGGTGCCATGCCGTCGTAAGAGACGGGTGGCAACAACAGCCGAAGTTGGTCGGCAAGCAAGGTCATGTCAGAGGGCCCAGAGTGATGGCGCCAGGGCGAATCCAGCCGACCAGTAGCGGATCGTCAGACGCCAGAACATTGCCGACTGGCGAAGTAACAGAACGATCAACTACGCCTGCCAAGTTGTTGATCATCGCCTCTATCTGCGAACGCTTGAGCGCTTGGCGGGGCTTCATTGCACCTAGCAGGGAGTTGTAACCCGTCTGAGCCGCCGCCTGAACGGCCGCAAGCGTGTACCCCTCGGCTAGTTCAACCAGCGCAGTCGAATCAACGATCCGAATAGTCGGGGCATACACCCACACGTCAGCAATGACTGAGCAGAGGTTCAGCACGTGGTCCTTGCATTTAGCGATGACCTCAGTCGAAGGGTTGCCGGTACTAGCCGTGATGACCAGGTCAACGGTGCCACCACCTCGACGACCAGGTAGCACCAGCGCGTCGGCCACGCCATCTACCTCTTTAGCCCAACGCTTGAAGTCGTAAATTGTGCCGCCCGCAGGTGGCGACTGAATGATGTCGAGCAGCCTTGCCAGCAGGGACTCTGGCTTCTCCTGGTCTTCCCCACCGATAGTCGTCCCGATGAAGCTCGCACCAGCATCCATCCCAAGGGGTGGGCTGGTAACCATTAGGTCGCCGGTCAATCCGTTAAGTGACGCGCCGACTGTTTGCGCCTGTACTTGAACTGTGACCGTGCCGTTTGTGCCAATTGTCGCGCCGGCCAGGCTGTCGAACTTTTCGCCAGTGGTAACGTGGGTCAAAGTCGAACCTTGCAACAGCTCAACCCCCGCGACACCCTTTAAACCAACAATGCCGGTGGTGGAGACAGCTTTTTTTTGCGAAACGCCACGAATCGCTGCGGCATGCACTAGTTCTTCTTCGTCGGCAGTATCCGGGAAGATTTGCCGATAAAGCCATGCCAACTTGAGATAGAGACCCTCAATTGCGGCAGCAACCGCCGCTGACCGGATGTAGTGGTCGCTATCAGGCCCGATGTCTGCTTCGTCATTGAGCGCCTTAATGTCCCTCAGAATGCCTGCCAGGATGCCATCAAGGTTTGGGGCGGAAAATGCCATGTCAGATCACCCTTACAGGTTGGCGAAACACCTGCGGATTGCCGGTGGCGTCGATGATGTCGATTTGTAGCTCAAGCCAGCCGTTATGTGGCTGTTGGGCGGTGATGGTTATCGTCTTGGCCCGGCGATCCTCAAGCAGAGACTTCAGGGCCTGTTCGGCGTACTGCTTTGCAAGAATGCCGACCCGAGGGCGGTCTTTCTCGCGGCGAAGTTCGTGCAGCCGAGAGCCCAAGGTGGGATCTTTCCACCAGGTGCCGAGGGGGGTCATAAGGCGAACGTAGACGGCGTTTGCCAGCGTATTAATACGCTGGCCCGTCAAGTCACCTGTGGTTGGGTTTAAGCCTGCGTCCATAGGTACGCATGATGTTGCGCGGGCGCGGGCTTCTGAATATCAGCCCGCTGTAAAGTCGCAGGGGCTAACTTACTGCTGAGGTGCCGGATTGGGACCGGTCGGGTGGGCGTGCTGGTTGTAGAGGTCGCGGTCTTCACGCATGGCTCGCACCTGGTCGGCAATGTCGCCCTCGGCCTTGATGCCGCCGTCGACGTGCTGGTCACCTGTCATTTCGACCAGAGGCGTCTCAAAGCGCACCTTGTTCTTGACGTTGAACACCAGGTCATCCGTCACGACCTCGATCAGCCGACCGCGCTTCATGTGCACGTAATCACCCTCATCTGTGTAGAGCGACACTTCACCGTCCTGAAGCGTCAGCCGGTAGCGCCCATCCTCACTGGCGACGACGACAGCATGCTTGCTGTTGCCACCCACAGGGACAACCAGGTACTCAGCCCCAGGCAGTGGCGCGGAGCTAAAACCGTAGTTCTGGAACAGCTCGCCTGCTACCGCCTCACCTGCCAGCCCCTGCATCTGCACACCAATCAGCTTGCCGTGGGTATTGCGCGCCGCTACGGCTCGAAACGGCAAGCGAAACCCACTCATCACGCGCACCACTAGATCACGCACCAACCGCGCCATATTGCTCATCACAGCCCCTTGATCATTTCGACAAAAGCCGCATCGGCGTTGGATTTACCCTTGCTCTTGCGCTTCTTCTGCTTGTTGCCATCCAGCACCCACATCTTATCCTCGCGCAGTCGAAGCTCGGTGATCGCCCCTTCACCTCGGGACAGGCGCAACGTGCGCGACATGAGGAAGTAGATGTCGTTCAGGTCGTGCGGCTCACTGCGCACGACGACGCGCTGGCCGGGGCTCCAGACTTGGCCGTTGTCGGCCCGGTGGCCTTTGACGACGGCGCGTATCTCGAAGCCTTCCAGCCGACTATCTGCCAGCAGCTTGCGGGCACGGGTGGTGGCCATGTCCTGGTTCTCGCTCGCGCTGTCGATCACGACCTTCGGCCGGAAGATCCCGCGACGAGCCAGAGTTTCATCCTGGATGACCGAGCGAAGGTGAGAACGCTTGGTGTCGAGGCCATCGTTATCGTACTGCCCATGCTGGCCGAGGACTGTGATCTGACTGTAGCGGTTGGCGATGGAACGACGAACAGTAAGACGCTGGACGTTGTTGCCCACGCCGTCCTCCTGCAACACCAAGGCGCCCACAGGTGGTGTGGTGTAGTTCGGTCCGCCGATGATCAACCGACCGTCCGGCTCAATCCATGGCCACAAGCCGTTTGCCTCGGCGACCTGGAGCAGTGCCTCCCAGGCAGTTTGCCCTGGCTCGATCTGGATACGGCGCCGGGTCTTGGCTTCGTCTGCGCGGATCTCCACCCTGTAGGCCCCCAGGGGCGTTACCACCTGGTCAATGATCTCCTTCAGGGACGCTTCGCGCATGGATACGAACGGTGCCGAGCAGTCGACCAAGGGGGCGGCCCGATCTCGCCCGTTGATGCGCATGGATATGCCCTGGCGCGAAATATCATGTTCGAACTCGTCGACCTGGCCCGTCAGCACCAGGTCGCCGTCGAGCGTCAGCGAACAGGGGGCGCCTTCCTTGATCACCTCCGGCAAACGGGCGCCACGCTTGGTGTGCAGCTCCAGTTCAAAGGCGTCAGCCGGGGTCAGCAAATCGGACTCAATGGACCAGCCGTCCCAGGTGTCATGAGCCAGCCCACCGATAGCGAGCCGGATAGAGGGAATAGGGTCATTCAGCATATGCGCGCAGCACCTTTCCAGCGGGGATATTGTGGGGAGTCTTCAGGCCCGGATTGAGCCGGATCAACTCAAGGGCTCGCCCATGGTCGCCGTACCACCGATGGGCGAGCAGTCGAAGGCTGGCCGGCGATTCAACCACCCGCTCCACCATTGGCGGGCTTTGCAGGATGACTTGACGGGCGCGGGCCTGGATCAGTGCGGCGGTATTGCGCAGACCTTCGATCACCGGCCGGGCCGCTTCCACGCCGTACAGGCGGCGGTGCAACAGGATTGCCCCCTGAATCAGCGAGCGCACCAGGTTGACCAAGCCTTCCAGCTCAGTCGGGCTCAGGGTCGGCGTTTTGCTCTCGTCCTCGATCACGACCGCCACGGCCTGAGCATGGGCAGCGGCAAGTTCAGTGATGACCAGGACAACCAGCGCATAGCCGCTCGCCTCGACGGGGTCTTCCGGCATGCCGTCTGGCAGCAGGCTGGCGTCAGGGACTACGCCTTGGCGGGCGCTGATCAGGAAGGCGTCGGCCGCCTTTGCCGGCGCCACAGTCAGGCCATCACCGCCCGGCATGGTCGCCGGGACACCAGTTCGGGCCAGCAGCGCCTCGGACGAACTGGGCGTGCTGTCCTGGATGGAGCTGCGAATCTGCGACGGCGTGCGGAACAGGTGGACCAAAGGGTCGAACGCCGCCGATGGGTTTTTCGCCATGGATACAACGCCGGACACCACACCGAGGATCTGGGAGCGCAGTTGCTGCACCCTGAGGAAGATACCCGGCAAGCCCAGGGCCTTTTCGATCAACCCCACCCAGCCACCACCGATCCATGACTGGATTTCGGCAACCAGAGAGTCGATGCGGCCGAACAGTTCGAATACCCCGTCCTGCCAGCGGTATTCATCTTCCTGCTCAATGACCCCGATATCGACGAACTCAAACTGTCGGGCAAAGAATGGCAAGTCCGGCGTGTCCTCGACAAATAGCAGGCTGACTTGGGCGGAGTCCGGATTGTCGGCGTTGTGCTTCACCTCGACATTGTGCGAAACAACACTGAGGCTGCCATAAATCGGGTGGATAAGTTCGCCGGGACCGCGCTGGCCGAGCGCCGCTAGCAGGTTCTGTAACTCAATCTCATAGTTCACGCCGAATATGATGATCTGCATCGGGAAGCGACGAGCGCCGCGCCCAAGATCGACCACACTGTCGCCATCCTTAAATGGCACTCCGTGTTCGGCTAACGCCCGCTGCCATTGAAGACTTTCTTCCTGGACCTGGAACTGAACGCCACGGAAGGAAGCGTCCAGCAGAGTTTCTGACCAGCTCATTTGCCGCGCCTCACTTGAATGTCGGTACGACGCTCGACCTCGGCCTGGATCATGCTCGTATCCATGCGCAATTCGATGATCAAAGGCTGATCAAGCATCCGCTGTAGTCGCGCCGCTTCTGCTGGCATTTCGGCGCCTGCCTGAACTGCACGATTGGCGATACCGGCCGCCCATTGATTGGCGCCGTCCACGGGCAAGCCCGCTGCCGTGAGCCCGGTTTGCTGCTGCGCCAGTCGCTGGGCTTGCGACGACAGCCAGTCCGAAGACTGATCAGGGTTCTGGCCGGCCAGGTCAATGCGGTTGCGATAGAAGGCAGCCTGGTAGGTGCGCTCTTGATCGTTCAGCAGCTTGCTACGCATAACGGCATCCAGCCGCCCTTCATCGTTGGCCGTCGGACTGGCGCCGCCGATCTGCGTGGCGGTTCCTCCGAGCGCTATCGGGCCCAACCACGGCGACACGAAGCCACCAGGCTTGCCCTTACCCGACGGCTTTGAGTCGGGCAGATCAGGCATGCCACCGCCCAGGGCCATTCCGCCCGGCCAGTTCGTGACGAACACGGAAGTAACCCCGGCCGCTTCTTCCAGCACCTTGCCGACTGCGATGTTTCTCAGAGTGTCGGGCCCACCCATGTACTTATTGAGCAATGCACCTGCACCCGCTTTGGCACCGCGCCCGGCGTAATAACCGCCAACGCCCAGGGCCGCGCCACCCAGCAGCAATTCTTCACCCGACAAGTTCAAGTCATCGAGCAGGTAACTGCCCATGTCTGCAAAGCCTTTGTTCAACGGCTTCGCCATCCGGTCGATGGCTTCGCCCAGGGTGGCTTTCATACGGGTGCCGACGGCCGTAGAGCTATTCATGTTGTCGGCCAAGTCTTTATCGATAACGCCTTTAGCGCCATTGATTTCGGTAGTGTTGCTCGCGAAGTTCTCCAGACGATCGCCACTCAAGAACGCTTTAACGCCTTTTTGGGTGTCTTGGTCCATCTTGCCAAACACCACATCCATGAACTTGGCGCGATCTTTGTCGTTTTTCAGTGCCTTGTATTTACGCTGCAAGTCCGTGAATACATCTTGAGTATTCCTCAGAGACTTGTCTTTGTTGAAGAACTCGACGCCAGTATTTTCCGTAACGCTCTTACGGTATGCACCGTTGTTGAATGCGCGCAGAGTCGATTGGGCCAATGTCCCCAAGCGATCCGGTTCCAGCTCAATGAGCGACAGGGTTTCTACGAACGAAAGCGCCTGTGCCATGGACATCCCCGCAGACTTCGCGTCTTGGCCGATCTTCGGGAAAATACTGGAGAGGTTTTCAAGTTCGGCGTTGCCCAAGCGGCCAGCCACAATCATCTTCTGCAGAATATCTACGGCGGCACCTGGTTTGGAGAGATCGATATCGAAAGCACTGGAACCCGTCACCAATGCTTTAGCCAGTATTCCAGAGTCAGCGCCTGTAACCGCAGTTGCTTGGGCAATCGCCTCGGAACTTACCTTCGCTTTGTCATATGAAAGACCGCTGGCGATTAAAGTATCGAACCCGGTTTGAACTTGTTCACGTTCAATGCCGTACTTTTTGGCAAGTCGATACTGTTCACCACGCCATTCATCCCGCTGCTCGCCAGTCATGCCAGCAGTCTGCTGGGTACGGATCAACTGACGGTCCAGACGGGCGCTACCAGTCACACCGGCCGCCACGCCGACCCCAACCCCCAGTCCGGCGAGCTGGCCTTGCATGGTGCCTCCCAGGCCCTTGATGCGGTCGAACTCCTGACGGACCCCGGCAGCAATGGTTTTCAGAGTGCGAAGGTTGCGGCCGCCGTTCTGCGCTAGGCGCCTGAAGGATGTTTCCGTGCGATCCACGCTCTGGCGAAGTGGCTGCACGCCCTGGCGATCAACACCGATCAGCTCAGTCTTTGTATCCCGCGCAGCCTTGCGGCCAGCGGCGGCCAATGCCTTGAGTTCGGCAGAAGTCTTGCTGACCTCGATGCGCGTACCAGATCCGGCCTGCGCTGTTTCGCGCATGGCGCTTCGGACCACCCGGTAGCTGTTGGCTCCGACCTGGCCGACCTTGGAAATAGCCGCTGACGCTTTCCAGCTCTCATCAGCCAGGGACTTGGCGCCTTCCTTGCCAGCCTTGCGCAAGTCGCGGTTGATCTGCTCGATCTCCCGTCGGCTGTTGCCCGAATGGGCTTGAAAGCGAAGCGCAACGCGCAGATCAGACATGGTGCACTCCCGGATGGGGTGTTACAGAGACAAGAAAGGCCCGCTGGCGGGCCCTTCACTTAGGTTTTGGCAGTGGCTTGCGTACACGCTTGCTGACGTAGCGAACGCCCTTGACCTTGCCGACGATCAGATCCACACGTGCACTGATCTCGGCCCTGGTCATTTGTCGAAGCTCTTCTATCCGATAGCCGTGTCGGACGAAGGCGTGCTCGACTCGGCGCCAGTCGGCGTTGCCGCGCTCGGCGGCGTGAGCTTTTTTTCGAGTTCTGCATCGGCATCGGCGATCACGGCCAGGTCGCTTTCAGTCAGCCCTGCACGCAAAAGGTCGGTGGTCAGGCTCTCGGCCGGAATATCGCCCAGGGAGAGCAACTGGCGACGGTAGACTTCGATGGTCGTCAGCTGAAAAGGAGCGTTGGGGTGCTGCTCCTGCGCGGCGATCAGATCACCGGCAACGGCGACACGCAGAGTGAAACGCTTGTGCCGCGTGCCGGCGAAAAACACACCGATATGCAGCTCTCCGCTGATGGTCAATCCATCCCATTGCTTGCTCACTTGCTCGGTCATTGCATTACTCCTGGTAATAGTTGAGGGCGGCGATAGTCAGATCGCGAGTGGCCTCACCATCGAGCTGGTACTTGCTGCCCATTTCCAGCAGCGCACAACCGGACCAGGTCTGCCGCTTGCTGCCACCGTCCTGCGGGTAGATGGTCAGCTTCGCGTCCATCAGAGCACGCCAGTCGGGCTCCCCGGATTTCGGGATGGCGACAGAGATTTTCAGCTCATGCTCTTCAATGCCCTTGGCCGTGCCCGTCGGCCGGCCGGTGCGGTTCATAGTCTTGACCACCTTGCGGCCAGTCTTGAGGCTGGGCTCAACGCTGATCACCTCATAGTCGGTGCCGTTGATCTCAAGGACGATCTGCCCTACGTAGCTATCGGACATTTAATTCACCTCTCACAGAAGCAGGTCGATGCGGCCGGCGAACACATGCAGGCCGTTCACCACGTCGACAGGGATGGATGCATTCAAGCGGTTGACGTCCTGGAGCGAGCGCTCGACGACCAGGCCAGGCGCGTTGGCCGCGACTTCTTCCACGATTTCCAGCTCTTCCAGCTTGCTCAACACGTCGAGCAGTTCGCCACGTACTGCGGCCGGGGTTTTGTTGGAGAGCTTGCTGCGTGGGAAGCGCAGGCGGACCCGCTCACGGAGCGCCTGACGTACGTAGTACAGGGTGCGGATGGTGGTTAGGTCGAGCAGCGACACGTCGTTGGCACCGGCCGCCGACTTGGTGTAGGTCGAGACGGCACGGACGATCTGGATGACATCGCCCGCAGCGACCTCCAGCGGGGTGATGCCGTTCGCCAAGCAGGCTTCCTGCTCGGTGCGGCCGAGTCGCTGCGCGACCGGTGGAACCTTGATAGCACCCAGCACCAGGGTGTTCAGCGGGCGCGCCGGGTCTTCCTCAGACGCAATCATGGCCGCATACGCTGCCGCCACCTGGCGCGCCGTCGACGGGGTGCCCGGAAGCAGCGCGAGGGTCATGCCCCCGGCGTTCAGGGACGCCGCCAGCGCAGTGGCAGCCGACAGAGTGCTGGTTACTGCGCCCACGCCGATAATGGACTGCTGCTCAATGGAGTCAGTCCAGGTGGCAATGTGAGTGCGCACTGCGGTCAATGCGACCTGGCTGAACCAAGCGGGCACCACGATGGTGTACCCGCCTTGTGCGGTTGACGCGAGGGCGTCCGCGATATCCGGCTCAGTCTGGCCGGTGACGGTGACGCCCACACAGGAGATCGCCACATAGCGATAGGCAGCGATGGCAGCCGCGACCATCTCCGCAGCGACCTCACCGAATGCCAGCTTCGCTTCGGCAGCACTGAACACCTGCTCAGGCGCATTCACCGAGGCCGTCGCTCCCTCGCCCAGCGGAACGATCAGGCAGATATGCTGCGGGTTGGTCGGCAGGGTGCGCACGGCCAGGCTGGTGTTGAACTCGAAATAGGCACCGGGCTTGCGGATGCTCGCCGGGATAGTGTCGAAAGAAATGGCGGTCATGCTTTGGCCTCATCGTCTTGAGCGGCCTTTTTGGCACCGCTCTTTTGTGTAGCGCGGCGCAGCTCACCGGCCGCAATCCGGCGCGAGTAGTAGGCGTTCTCTTCCACCTCGACCGCGTTTTCAGCGTCGGCAGGAATGAAAGACTTGCCGTCCTCGGTAGTTGTGCCCGGCAGCATTGGCACGGGGTGTTGCGTAGCGAACACGCGCATTACAGGTCCCTCAGTTCGATTACGTCGGTTGCGGTGGTGGCCGGGTTGCCGGCCGGTACGTGGTACGACAGGTCGATGCCCTCCAGCCATGGCAGCTCGCCTTCCGGCACCTCCCAGTCCAGCTCGATGGCGAACGACTGCCCCAGTACGCTCAGGTGGCTGTCCTGAAACTTGCCGTTGACCAGGTTGGTGAACTCGGTTGGCTTCACCTGCGCGCCGTCTGGCTTGTGCTGCCAGTTGGTCAGCAGCCGCATGCAGCTTTCCCAGATCCAGTAACTGCCCGGATCGCTGGCCACCGAGCCGGAACCCCGTCGCGTTTCACGCTCGCCCCGTACGGAGGTGCTTGAGATCACCAGGCGGAACACCACCGAAGCGACATAACGCCGATGCGACTTGGGCTTGAAAACCACCTTGGGAGTGGTGATCAGCACGCTGGGGGTGAGCTTCAGCAGGTCGACCAGCAGGTCGTCGTCGCTAAGCTCACCGCCGTAGCTGTCGATGTGCAGCCGACGCAGCTGGCCTTTCAGCTCACTGAGACGGGCCTGAATGGCATCTTCCAGTTCGCCCAGCATCAGAGCCCCCGTAAGGTATTGCGGCTGAACAAGCGCGGCTGATGGCTGATCTGCAAGCCCGATTGGCCCGACTCCGCGGCGCCGCGTTTTTCATCCTCGGAGGCCAGACTTTCCAGCCGCTTAAGGATGTCGCGGTAGCGCAGGCGCACGGCCGATTCGGCGTTGGCCTTCTCGCCGTACAGGTGGAAGCGGGTCAGCTCTGGCAAGTCGTCAGCCACCCAGTCCGGGGCATCCTGCCCCTCCTGGCGATAGCGAAGGTAGAACTGGATCTCGCTGCGAGCGCGGGTGGCTGCATCTGCGATGCGTGCCAGAGCCGCGACGGCGGACGCCACATCCTCGGCGTCCCAGCCGTCCATGGGGTCACCCTTGGCAGCCGCTTCCAGCAGCTCGCCTTCAATGGGCCGATTGGTCCGAGGGACCGCAAGGTCCACCATTTCTTTGGCACCGAAACGGGTGATCAGGGCAATCGCACTCGGCAGCGAGAGGTTCATTCACCACCTTCCTTTTTATCGCCGCCGCGCTTGGCCGACTGCCTGCCTGGCTTTACAGCCCCTGTGTCAGTAGTTGCCGGAGCATCTGCCGGAAGCGGCGTCGGGTTCGGCGGCGTTTCAGGACTGCTGGAATTGTCGAGCGTCTGGATTCCATCGTTGGGCACCCCCGAGGTGACCTGAAGCTGTTGGCGGATGATCTCGACCAGGGCGTCTTCCTTGATGCAAATGACCCCCTCGGCCGCTGGGTCGGATGGCTCCAGCAAGCGCACGGCGTCAAGTACCAGAGCCGGCGCACCTTTCTGCTGCTCCAGCAGCCTGATCACATCCGCCGACGCGGTCCTCAGCCCCGCTCGGGCTTGTTCCAGGGAGTACTCCAGTTGGGCGATGGTGCCGGCCAGTTCCTGGATCACTTCGGCGCTGTCGTCGTCAACCGCGAGCGCATCCTCCTGCGCGCCCTCCACCACTAGCAGTTGCGGATCGGCGCGCAGCACCTCCAGTTGCGCCTCGGTCAGATCGCCGTCCTGGTAGTAAGTCCCAGCCATGTGGTGGACCAGGCCGGCACGACGGAAGCCGTCGCGCTTGGCTTTGATGATCGTTCCCATGGCCGTTAGCCCAACCAGCTTGGCGACAGCACTTCAGCAGTGCCCGCCCATTCGTTGCCACCGTCAGCATCCTTGACCACGAGTTTGCGCGCAGCACCTTCCAGGCTGGAGGGCACGACCAGCAGGCCGGGATTAACGCCGAGCGGGCGACCACCATCAGCCTTGAACGCCTTCATGGCGGCGCGAGCAGCGGCATAGTTCTCGGCGTTGAGCGGGGCCTTGGAGCAGAAGGCGAACTGCCAGAAACCGAAACCGACGTTAACCCGGGCGTCTACGCCATAGCGGTATTCGTCTTTCATGAACACCGCTTCATCGTCGACCTTGGTCATGGCCTTCAGATCGTAGTTGCGGCGGTTCTGGAAGATGATCGGCTTGACTGCCCGGCTCACATCGAGCAGATACCACGCCGGACCAGTGCCCGCCTGGTAGTTGCTGACAGAGACGGCTTCGCCGGTTCCGTCGGTGTTCGGATAGACCGGATGGTCGGTGTCGAAGAAGTCCTGGCCGTCATAGCAAACGGTGGTCAAGCCGGCTTTCAGCAAGCCGAATACCAGCTCGTCAGGGTGCGTCTTGGCCGCACGCCCCATTTCCTGGAACAGCGGTTTGTAGACGCCGATCTCGTCGTCTTCGATGGCATCACGGGGGATGCCAACCGAGGATTCGAATTTCTTGTTGGTGATGGTGTAAGAATGGCTCGCCATGTCCTTCAGCACGCGCTCACCCAGCCATTCGCGGAAGGTGGGGAACTGGCCGAGCCAACCATAGGTGTTGCTGGAGCCGGTCGACGGCACCGGGGTTGCGATGCGCTGCCAGTCAGTCGGGGTGTCGGTAAGCGCTCGCTGGTATTCGCTGCGGTAGGCGGTGAACAGCGCAGCGAGCGCTTGAGGGGTAATCATCATAGATGTGCTTCCTTATATGCGCTTATACGCGGCCTTGGACGAAGTCGGACTCGGTCATTTCCATCAGTTGAACGACCCTTTTTTCTTCGGTGTTCAGCGCGGTGGAGGTGCCGTCTGGCTTGTGCTCGCCCAGGCCGGATGGGTCACCCACGACCGGAGCGGCCTTCACGAACTCGCGGAAGCGGTCGAGGCCGGCTTGCTCGGAGCAGGTGGCGCGGTAGTAATCAACGGTGGCTGGAGTGATCTTGCCGGCCTTCAGGGCGGCGTCGATTTCGGAGTCGACGACGGCCTTGTGCTCTGCGGCCTTTCGGGTTTCCAGTGCCTGTTCGGCGTTGGACGCACGGGAGATGGCCTGGTCGTAGTCCTGGCGCGGGACGAACTTGTCCAGGGGGGGTTGCTCGTTGTTGCGTGCCGTGGCGGCGGTCTTCAGCTGGGTTGCGGCGGCGATGACCTGGTCGTCGGACGCGGATGCATCCAGACCGAGCAGCGCCGCGAGTGCTTGTGGGATAGCCAATTTATGCGTCTCCGGTTGTTCATGGTTGAGGGCGGTAAGAACCAGGTTTGGCTTGTTGGTCAGGCCGACGCTGACCATGCGCAGGACTCGCCGATAGGCGTCGTCGTAATCGAAAACGGGGGAAACGAAGCGGTATTCGCGGGCGGCAACCTGTTCGCCAGCCCGTGGCGTCCAGGCCACATGGCCCCACAGTGCGTTGGCGCGGATCTCCAGCCGGTCGATCCAGCCGGCAGCAGGGGCAGGCTCGCCCTGCGGCGCTGACACTTCGCTGGCGTGCTCCCAGTCGATCACCATGTCGATGGCGCGACTGGTGAACGCGGCAAGCACCAGTTGCTGGGCCAGCTCGTCAAACAACCAGGTGCGCCCGTCTCGACCGGTGATGGTCGGGCCACCGGGAATCAGTTCGATCCATTCAGGCGCCTGGCCCTCAGTCGAGGGCAGCGCGGAAAGGTCGGTGTTCAGGGCAAGAAGTGTTTTCATGCCGCCAGTTTGGGCAGCACGTAAGGGGAAGTGTTTTTAAGCTCGACGCAAGGAAGTGGTCGACGAAGGGAGGCATATCCGGAGACGGGAATGCTACCCGGAATCGAGAGCGGGCCGGGGAATTTTCCGGCTTTTCCGCCCCAGCTTAGAAATCCGCGAGCGACTGAGCGGCGCTCATGGGGCTGGAACGAAATCTAACGCATGTCTAACGCTATTCTGGCTCGACTTTCGTCCGGATGTACCGGCTACCCCCTTCAACGCGCTTAAAACGGCGCTGGGATGGCGACTGTTTTTTACCCCTTCAGGTAGGCCGCCACGATCACCAGCACCTCTGTTTCGTCTTCACCGGACAATCCGAGGTATGGACGGGCTGGCATCTGGACCGAACGGGCACCGTGCGACACCCACTGCGCGAAGTTCGACCGACTCTTCTTCACGAAGCGGTTGCCGACCACTCCACCTTTCTCCTTGAAGTAAACCTGCTGTGACCGAGCAGCATGCTCGATCTTGCCGCCGAACTGGTGGATGGCGCCGTATGGGCGGTCGGTGCCGAACTCAAGCTCTTCGTTGCTGACCTGGTGACGCAGGGTGTCGAGCAGAGCGCCGGACTCCCGGAGGGTCTTGTTGCCTTTCTTCCTGGCGAGAGTACGCGGCGACAGCGGCGCCCAGGGCGAGCCATCCGGCCCGATCTGGCGGCGCGCTCGGTTGTCGACCGTCTGATATAGATACTCAGCAACATCGTTGAGCGGCGTTCGTAGCGACCCCAGCCGCTCTATCAGCAGCTCCAGCTCGCGGCCGACCACTGACGTGTCGATCACCACATCGAGCATTGCACCGGCCATGTGGGCCTCCTATTATTAAAGCCTGTCTATTGGTCGAGCCGTCCCCGCCGGGACCTCCAAGCCTACGACCAGGGCATGAACCCGTGCGGCGGCGCGGGTTTTTTATTGCCCGCTTTCCGTGCGCCGGTACAGCCGAACACCGAGGCGCAGTTGCTCCAGGTACTCCGGATTGTCGGCATCCGGGGCGAAAGTGGTGATCCCGTCCCAGCCATCCGACCCCACTTCGAACACGGCCAGAGCCGGCACGGACTCGCCGTCGACCTGGAACCGGCTTATATAGCGGCGGCGCACAACCGCCTTGTTCTGGGCGTACTGCCATTCCAACCTTACCCACACTTCGTCCGGCTCCTTCAGCGCATCGGCCAGCAACAGCAGCTCGCGGGCATGCCCACGCTTGCGCACCTTTAGAGCGCCGGTTTTGGCACTGGTGAACAGGTCTCGGCCGATCACCACGCCGTCACCCACCTTATCCCGGAAGACCACGGGGCTTGCCTCGGTGGCCCGAACTCGCCCAGGAAGCGGCCGACGTACTCTTCATCTGACAGATCAGGCTGTAGCAGCCGGCCGGCTGGGGCCGGACGCGGCGCTGGCAGTGGACCAGGTGGGCGGCGGTTTGGCAGGCCAGCGCCTTGCACGGAGGTGATACGTGCGCCCGACTCGGGCAGCGGGTCATGAGCGCGCAGCGGCGGAACTGCGGAGGTGAGCCGGGATTGACCAGGTGCGTACTCAAAGCCAGGGTCGATGCCCACGGGCACCCGCACGGTGCGCGGGCCGTTGGGGCTGTTCACCCCGAGGGTGCGGTCTTCGTACTCGACGGCGGCGCCGGGCCGACCTTGAGGCCCTGACGCTCGACATCCCGGTCACTGACCATGAACTTCTTGCACTGGCAGCCCCAGCCGTTCTGCGGGCTGTGGGTCGACCACCAGGGATCGTCCAGCGGCAGCACCGTGCCGTCCCATGCTAGATGCTGTGGGCGTGGGTGGGCGCTGTCACCGTGGCGATATAGACCGTAGGGACGAGCCTTGCGCAGCTCGGGATCGGCCATCTGCGCCTCCCGGCCGGCGTTATAGGACTGTCGCAGGTTGGTTTCAAAGATCGTCCTGGTTCGCCAACCACGGCTGCCGTTGTACTCCCAGCCGTGCTGGCCAACGATCCTGTCGAAGTCCGCCCGGAACTGCTCCAGCGTGCGGCCAGTGGTGATGGCCTTTTCGACTGCGCCGCGCATGTCGGCCAGCAACTCCCGTTTGGTAGTGCCGGCAACGACGAACGCCCAGTCATGCTCAGACGCATAGATATCAGTCCAGGCGCGGGTAGGCAGATTGGTCTTGCCCTTGAAGTAATCGATCTGTTCCTGAAACGGTAAGGAGCCGTAGGACATGCTCATAGTCTGCCTCGAATTGAATGGGCTCCGTGAACCGGGCACTATCTCGTTACCGACCACATGGAGCTGGGCATGCACCCTCAAAAAGTTAAGTTGTTACTGGACAAGGAATGGACGCTGGAAGAGTTAGGAGAGGTCAGCAGCAAATACAACCAGCTGTATGCGTTCGCTTATTCACTGCTACCGAACCTCTCGGCCTCCCACCGGCTGCACGTCATCACCGCCTATGCCAATCTTCCTTGGCGGGGTGGATACAGCACGGTTAACTTTTTCCACCATGTATTTCGCCTGATTCCATCTGGCGACCAACCTCAGGTCACCCGAATCACCTACGCTTCGCCTGGTTTCATCGAGCTGGCCGCTTTGATCCCTGCGTGCTGGGCGGTCTCAAGGATTGTCACCGCGCTAGCTAATGCAATCCGGACAGCAAACGATACCTACGATCACATCCGTAAAGGCATGCGAGAACGCAAACTCAGTCAACTGCGAGCTGACCTTGAGGCGCTAGAGTTGCAGGCGAAAACCTTGGAATTCTGTGAAACCTCGTGTAACCAGCTAGTACGCACGATGGGCCTAACTGCCGAAGAGAACGCTGTATTGGACCTGCGCACCAAAGGCAACAAGCTCATGAAGCTCAAGCTGCTTATGTCCGTGTATCGACGGGCCGCACCGCTGGCGGAAAAACAGTCTCAGGGCAAGCTCAATGTCCAAGCACCACCTGCGCCCCAGCCCTCGTCACCCTACGACCCGCTCGTTTAGATGCCACGAATCACGTCGTAGCGACCGGCCAAACTAGCTGCGGCCATTCCCTCGGCCATGGCGCTGGCGAGCTGATCACCGCTCATGTTTGGATACGTCTCGACCAGGCGATCCCGGAACTCCTCAAGGCTCGACACCGAATCCAGCAGCTCGCGGATGACATCAACCATGTCATTCATTGACGCAGAGGCTGCACTTGCCAACGTCTTAACCTGATTGTCCACGATGTCGGGTGCTCCTACCGGGGCGCCTGGCTGTTCGCGGTTGGTCGCAGTCGTCACGCCCGAAGGGCCTGGCTCAGTGGGCTTTCCAAGTATTTCTGCGCCCTCTGCCGGCTCAGGCAGGCCGAGCTTATCGCGAATAACCGACTGCTCAACGCGGAGCCCCAACGGCACAAAGGCCGACAGGGCCTTGATCAGCAGTTCAAGGTTCTCCGGCTGGGGAACATCAATGATCAGGCGCGGATAGCGGCGACCAGGTGCGAAATTCAGGTCGCAGAAAGGCCGAACGAACATACGGTTAAGGGTATTCGATTCTGCCTTAGCGTCAGCTTCTAGGAGGTCCAGGCGCACTTCGTTATGCACCTTGGCCTGTGCCATGCTGGAACCGTCATCGGTGCTCATGGTTTGCCCGACAATGGCCTTGGACATCTGTTTGTCCCACCACTCGGCCAGGCCTTTGAAGAACTCACCAGCTCCGGCCACGTTGGCAGCCTGAGTAAAGTCGATGCGCATTGAATCGGGGATGACGGCAGCGGCGTCGCTCCCGAGGTTCGCCACTGCCGACATCAATATGCCGATATCTTCCTTGCTCGCGTTCGGCCCATAGCGACCGACGCGCATCGGTATGCCGTAGATGTCGGCGAACCCCATCCAGTCCTTCCACGTCCAAGCCTTGCACATGTAGCCAACAGCGGCCAGGCGTGCCAAGCCACCACGGATCGGCAACCCTGATCGCAAACGTGGGCGGTGCACGATAAACTTATAGGGCGCCAGGGCTACGCCATTGATCATGTCAGCCTCATCGAGCAGGCGCAGTTCCTGCCCGGTCTCCCGGTCGAACATGAAGAAGCGCGGATCGCGCCACTCGAAACGTTGCGGCACCCACTCCTTACCGCTGCGATCCCAGATGATTTCCGCCACCGAATAGCCCTTGCCCAGGGCGTCGGTTAGATCAGTCTGCACCTCGCCAAACTCGGGAGACTCGACCACTTCGCGTAGAACATCGGCCCGACGGACGTCCTCGGGATCATCGGTGGCCGCTTCCACACGGATGTTCAGGCCGGCCAAGGCAAGCTTGCGAGTGCCAAGGACCGATGCATAGTGCAGATCTCGCTCTTCCATTTCCTCGGCAAGGGTGAGGTAGTCGCGGGCATCACCCTCGGCAGCGGCCTGAAGCAAGGCTGCAAGGCGGCCAGGCGTCAACCCGCCTGCAACCGACGGGTGCCAAACCTGACGCACGCCTGTGACGCGCGGCGCGGCCACGTCTTCCGTAAGCTGGTCGTATTCGATGGGGCGACCATACAGGTCAACAATCGGGGAGCGAGCCATTACCAGATGCCTTTTCCAGAACGCCAGCCGGCACCGAGCTTGACCTGGCGGTCGTGCTGGACTGAAGGCTGAACGCGGTGATATTCGAAGATTTCAACGTCTTGACGGCTTGCGAAGTCAGCCATGGCCAACGCTACGCCTGCGTCACCGTGGCGCTTGTCGCCGCCTTTTTCAGAAGTTCGCTTTTCGGGTATACGGGCTACGCCTTTCACGACCCGGAAAGCCCGCACGTCGCCGGTCACATCCTTGTCGGCGGGTATGCCATACAGGGTGTCATCCTCCAGTGCGGCCTTGAGTGGCGGCATGTTGTCCCGATACCAACCCTCAGTGAGCATGACCTGCTCAATGCGATTGAACCCAAACTCTACGGCGGCGGCTTCGGCGATCTGGCTGCCGTTACCCCTGGCGTCATGGGCGCCCTTGAGGAAGTTGGGCAAGCGACGGACGATATAGAACAGGATGAACTCCTGTTGCTTGAACGGCACGTTGCGCAGCTCGACAACGAACGGCGCCCGCTTGCGCAGATCCTGCTCTTTGAGCAACGGCCAGATAACCGAGAGGTCGCCCGAGCGGGCAAAGTCCATACCGTAAAACGACTGGACGCCCGACGGGATGGCGCTCAGCAGCGGCAGCAGCTCGCGCTCGCACCACTCCAATGTTTCAGCCAGCCGCAGGTGTTCGGGCGTTATTTCATACCCTTGTGGGTACTTGAGTCGAACCACTGGCACGTCTCGGCTGGTGCGGCTTTCGATCAAGGCAAGTGAAAAGTAGGCGCCGCCTCCTTGGCTGGGTACACAATCCAATTCTTCGTTGGCTGCATCGCCGTAGAAGTCATAGACATCCTGGACCCAGGCGTCACGCTCAGACTCTACGAAGGGGATGCCCTTGCGCATGCACACACGGTCATACAGGCCATCATCTACAGCCTCACGGAAGGTGCAGCGGAACAGGACCCCCTTGCGCTTGCCCGCACGGATCTCTTCGATCAGCTCATTAAAGGCGTTTTCTGTGCCATCGTGCGTACTGATGACATGCACCTCACCGCCCCAGATCAGGAGCGCCAGTGCGGCTTTCAGTAGCTCAGCCAGATCCTGGTGGAAAGCAGCTTCGTCGATGACCACCACGCCCTGACGACCACGAAGGTTGCTTGGGCGGCTGGTCAGCGCGACGATCCGGTGCCCGCTGGGGAACACGATGGTGAAGGTCTTGATGTGCTTGTCCGGATCTTCGTCCGGCCAGATGCCTTCCTCAATCTCCCCTGCCGCGTAGTTGAACGCGCGGGCCCACATCGCACATGCCTGGATGTACTCGACTGTCATGTCCTGGTTGTAGCCCAGGTAATACACAGTCTGGCCGCCCGCCTTTTTCTCCGACGCCGCCACCAACACGTTGTCAGCCGCTTCCGCCCAGGTCAGACCGATACGCCGAGATTTTTCCGCGACCTTCAGCGGTGCGCGGATACCAATCCACTCTTTCTGATAGCCGAGCAGAACGGCTGGAACATTGACGACCTCGCCAACGCTGATGATGTCCGCAAGGGGCGAGCGCTGGTGGGGAGCGGCACTGCGTTGTAGCGCTGTCATGAAGCGACTCCCAGGATCTCGCGTCGGATCTCGGCCACGGTCTCAGCGTTGAGGCCACCCTTCTTGGCAATTTTCTCGATTTGGTTCGCTGCCGCTTCCGCCTTGGCCCTCACCTCGGCTTTCCATTTCGCCTGTACAACAGACGCCCGGCCCAGCTCTGCCACGGCCTTGGCGACCTTCGGCAGATCCATTTTCTTGTCATCGCCGGTAGCCATCAGCAGCTTAAACAGGTGCTCCTGGACCAGCCGCATCAGCGCTTCGTTGACTGCGCCTTCATCGTCGGGCGCTGCCTGAACGACGGCCTTGGCTTGCTCGCTGGACATCTTTAGCGCGGCCAGCTTGTCTTCAAACTCGCTGCCATAGCGGTGCAACGCACTCTTGCCGATGGAATAGCCGCGCGACTCCAGCTCTGCGGAAAGCACCTCATATCCGCTGAAATTGGATTCGACCAAGTACTGATCCAGCCAGGCTTTGACCTCGTGCGGCAGGGCCGCGACTTTGCTACGTGGCGGCATGGGTCAGGACCAGTATTTTTCGGGGCGCGCGATGCCGGGGTTGCACGGAATGGTGTATTCCGCGATATCCACCCCGTAGTGCGTCAGGCCGCAGATCCAGACGCCACTTGGCTGCTTGACGAGCGTCACCAGCGAACGATCAGCGAGGTAGTCGAGTTCGCGGCGCAATTCCATCGCGGTCGCGTCCGGATAAATGCCCTGGATCGTCGAGAGCACCACGGCTTCGTGTGGGTCGACAGGCCGGCTGGTGTTGAGGGTCAGCAGGATGTACCAACGCAGAGACTCGCGCCGGGCTTTGGCTGGGTCGATCATTGACGCGCTCCTTTGAGCTGTACGTTTTCAAGCTTGAGAGCCAGGGCGTCGAGCTTGGCTTCGATCACCGTCTGGTTGCGCACGAAGTCTTCGCGGCGCACGTAGTGAAGCGGCATCTCGCCACGCAGGCGCTCCAGGCCAATTTCGACCTGGCGCAGTCGGTCCGAGTCTTTGGCAAGCTCTTCGAAGCGGCTGTCCATCACTTCGAAGCGCTGGTCAAGGCGGCGTTCGATAGCTGCGACAACCAGCTTGAGCAGACCCAAGAAGGCACCCAGCAGGCCGGCACCTGCGGTGATCAATTGCCAAAGCGGCAGCTCGACAGTGGTCATCGGCCACCCATCCGCTCGATGTGTTGCTTGCACGGCACGCAGAGCGCCACACCAGGTAGTGCCTGCCGACGTGCTTCAGGGATTGCTTCGCCGCAGTGCTCGCAATGGGTTGCCGACATCCCTCCATAGTTGCTAAGGACGGCCAGCTGTGCGGCGAGTGCCTGCTCACGAAAGGCCTCTTCCACTTCAGAGGCCATGTCATTTACTTCCATTTTTCGTATTCCATTCGATCAGTTTGTTGAGCTGGGCACGGCATGCAGCGAAACGTTCGGAGTTGCGAACGTGGTTGCTCAGCAGGTCGGCGCGGTTGATGCCAGCGATCAGGTCGTCAGCGGTTCCGGCTCCAGTGCTGGACGCATCAGCTCGGCCGGTGGCTGCACCGGAGGAAGACACTGCAACTGGGAAGGTGGTGCCAAAGAGGGCGCTGTTCCACACGCGGACAAAGCCAGAAGTGAAGCCAGCAGGAGGCAGCGGCTCAAGCTGCGCACCCAGGGCGCGACGATAGAGGGTTGTGACATGTTGGACTTCTCCTGAAAGCTTGTCGGTGACGGTACGCAGTTCTTCTTTCCTGGTGCTGAGGTCAGCGGCTAGTTGATTACCCCGCGCTTGCTCGGCCAGCAAATCGGCTGCTGCCTTCTTCAGCCCCATCGCGGCGGACTCTGCGAGGTAGCGCAGCTCTGCCTCATGGTCCCGACCCTGCTTAGCCAATGCCGCAGCCCCGTTCGCTTTCGCGGCGGCGAAACCAGCGTCGTAGCCGGCACTGTGATTGATGGCGAGAAGGGCGACGGCAAGACCAACAGCGACCAACCAAACGGCAAAGGGCTTCAACGCGCTCATGAGCACACCCCCAACCCCCAGCCGGCGGCGATGTAATCGGCCTCCCACCGCTTCAGAATCAGGCGGGGATACCCCCGGTTTTCATTGAATGCGGCAGCCGAGCGGCCCGCGTTGAACCGCTCGATAGATCCGAACCAGGCCAGCGGATCGGCGCCCTTTGCCGATGCCAGCTTTCGGTCGCGGATCAGCCAGCCGAGGCCGCCGTTGTAGGAAGACAGGACCATTGCGGCCTGTTCGCAGACGTTGCGGGCCTTGATGCGGTCAGCCAACCAGCGGTCGTAACTGACCAGGGCCATCAAAGACCAAGTGGGGTTGTACGGCTCGACCTTACCCAGCGTCTTTGGGAAAGCCTGAGCAAGCCAGGTCGCGGTCGATGGCATCACCTGGCCCAACCCTTGCGCACCTACCGGAGATTTCGCGTTGAACTTCCAGTGCGATTCCTGGTGAACCTGCGCGGCGAAAGTAGCCACCGGACCATCCAAGCCCCATTCCGCATGGACGATGCGGGTCAATTCGCGGCGGTATTGCTCGGCGTCAGGCGCGACCGCAGCCTGTGCCGGCTGAGGCGTGGCGAAGATCGCAACCAGTGGGATTGCTATCAGCAGCACAAGCGGGGCCATGAATCGGTTTCGTTTCATGATCAGAGCCCCAGCGTCAGGCCGAGAACACAGGCCAGAACAATTACTGCCCGGCGAAGTCCTGCCCATGGTTGATGGGGAGCGCGGATCTGGTCCGGCCGGGCATATGGGAAGAGTGCCCGGTCGATCCAGTAACCGAGCACTGCACCGCCCGTGACCAGGGCAGCCTTGTACAGCACAACGGCGATCTTAGTAGGAGCGATCAGGTAGAGCCCGAGCAGCAAGATAACGGTGATCAGCGTCCAGAATGTCAGACGCGGCATCTTTGTCTGGCGATTGCGCAGGCGAGCGCGAAAATTGTTCATTGGCGAACTTCCTTAATTGGTTTCAGAGTTGCGCGGATATCGGCAAGAGAGCGGGCGGCAACTGCGGGGTTGCCCCGCACATTGACCGGAGCGCGCTCTTTCAGAGAGGAGGTGGAATTAGCTGAGTAATCGCGTGCAACTTTGCGCTGGTGCGCGGCGTACCGCGAAATGACATAAACGCGCCATTCCTTCGGGCATTCTTCGATTAGTTTTCTACGTGCCACGGTGCAGCGCTCGTCGATGACGCGCTGTGCGTATTCCGCTGATTTAGGCTCGTACTCGAACATGTGCGATTTCGCCAGAAGTTTTGGACCTGGCTAGATTCGCGCTCTACTGGGCTGGTCTGTATTTCTTACGTGCGCAAGAAAAAGCCCCGCTCAAGGCGGGGCTTTGGGGATGGTTAGTGCAGTCGCGGGGATGTTCTTCATAGCCGAACAGATCCGGCTCTGCTCGTCGATGCAACTCACGTTGGCGCGCAATGATGTCATAAACGGTCTGGCTGGCAAGATCGAACTTGCGGGCAAGCTCGTCGGGGCGCGTGTTGTTTTCCCGCCACGCCCGAAATATCTCTGCATCACGTAACGCCTTGCGCAACGTGTCGCCCGAGGGATGTACACGACAGAGCCACCCATCGTTTCGCAGATCGCGAACACCACAGCGCGGGCAAGCTGCGGCACCTGGTCCAACTGATCAGGTAGCATTTCGCGCAACTTGATCTCGGCCAGGGAAGCCATTTCGGTAAGGGTTCCCTCCCAGCGCTTAAGTACAATCGGGCTGTTCATATGTGCCAGCACTTTGCCGGCGTCTAATTTTTCAATCTCGCCGCTATCAAACAGCTCTCCATTACTCATAACGCCTCCCGTGTCGTTTCGCATCGTATGCAAGAGCAGCGACGACACCGCGCAACTGCTCGGGATTAAGCCACTCCACCTTTTCCACTTTGTACAGCCGCCTGGCGATACCGTCCCCGTACTCCCAAGGTCGGCCAGCAGCCACCAGTTGGGCCTCGATCTTGCTGACTAGCTTCGCTCGATCCGCTGCCGGCTTTGGCTTGGAGCGTCCGCGCCTTGGCTGCCAACCCAGCCGCTCCAGCTCGCGCAACACATTGGCGGCTTGCAGGGGGCTCAGATCCTTGGCAGATGCCTTGCCGGCGATCCGCATCAACATGGCCCGGTAGGTGTCATCGTCCATGCCAAGATCCTTCTTGGCGATATGGATCTTGCTCAACTGCTGGTTTCGCCTGTCTGTCATAACGCCCCAGTGTCAAAGGCTGCGTCGCCGAACTGGTCATGCCGTGGCTCAGGCGCACGTCCGATGCTGCCAACACACCATGCATCGCATCCGTAATCGCCCTGACTCCGGTGCGAGTCGTCGCATTGCGGTCACGGGGAACCTGCTTCACCAGATCCGGGTAGTGGTGAGCGAGATACAGCTCGACTGCTGGGGACAGCTTGGCGTTGGCGAAAGTCATCACCTGGTCATACACGGCAGATACCCAGGCCTCGCAGAAGATGTCGCCGCGCTTGACCTTAGTTGCATGCTTGCACCGCTTCAGCTTGGTCAAGGTGAAGTCCCGACGTGCCTGGCGCACCTGGCGCAGTAGTACGGTCATCGTATAGCTCGCTACTTCGGCGACCTCACCAACAAAGTTCCAGCGACCGATACCCGCAGCAAATAGCACTTTGCATGCATATGCCTTCGACACCGTGCTTGCCAACTGAGCCTCCCACTTTGCAGGGGTCTGCTTGGAGCCAGCAACAGCGGTGCTTTCCTCGACGCCCGACATATCGACGTCGGCCTGGCCGATGCCATGCTCTTTCATCAGAGCTTGAGCCTGGCGCATCGCTGCGGCCGCTTCGTGCGCATTGGCGCTCGCCGCAAGACGCAGGCATTTTTTGATCTTGTCCAGGGCCTTGTTACGGTCCATGAGATTCCCTATCTATCCTTCAATTAAGCTGAGGCGGTAGCTGGCACGGCTTCGCGGAAGCGCGAAGGGCTCCAGTCGCAAGACTCATCGGCTGGAATGTGACCGAACATGGTTGTGCAGCGGCGGCAGTGCACGCAGTCACCGCAAGTCTTACCCTTGGGCAAGTTCATTTTGTCTTCGTCGTTTACCGACCGGGGAAACGGCTTTCGTTGCTCGCTCATGACACTCTCCATTTACTCATCGGCTGCTCGTCAGTACCCGGCCACCATGGCGGGCAGACCGCCCCAGTTGCCCGAGGCGGTTTCGCTTTAATGGATGGTCGGCTTGGTCTGAAGCAATTCGCGGGTTGCGTTGCAGACCTCGCAGTCACAGCCGGGCATTGGCGAAGTGATGGGCAGTGCAATGCGCCCTAGCAACTTGGCGCCATTCACCATGGCGTCCACAACTCGGCCCGCTGGGCTGCTGTGCAGATCGGTATGGTTGTCGATGCTGATGGAAACGGTGCCAGCGGTGTCGTCTACGGTGATTTGGTACTTAGCCATGCGGACTACTCTTTGAATTCGGGTAACGGTTGGAAGGTTGGGATCAATGCAGCGTTGACGGAGCCCGGTCGGCGACGAATATGCTCGCGATGTCCAGCGGGATCGGCGCGTACTGATCCGATGTTCCGATGCGCTCATAAACCCGGATGTAACTTTTCGAGCCCACCACCTGGACGGCTTCACTGATAGCCTGCATAGCGCGTTGCCACCGCTCATCCTGGATGTCCAAACGACGCAGGCCGAGGACGCGACCGGTGCTGATTTCGCCGGCCTTGTCGGCACGGAATGCTTCGTTGACCAGGACGCGCACTTCACTGCGCGCATCCTGAGTCCACTCCGCCGCGCATTCATCGATCAGGGCACGGGCAGCCTGTAGGCGTTCGTCGAACTTGATCGAGTCCTGCACCGCGTGAATGATTTTGAATTGCCCGTCGAACGACAGAAGGGTGATGTTCCCCTTCTTGCCACCGATGTTGGCCTTGTACTGTTCCGCCGACAGCTCTACGAATGCCTTGATGTCACCGAATGCGGATGCCTTGAAGTGCGCCAGGGTTGCCGATACCGACTTGGCGTGGCCGACCAGCTCGTTGACCAGCTCGTCGCGAGCCAGGTCAATGGGTTTTATCAACTCTTCAGGAACCAAGCGGCCTTTGGCGTCTTGGCGAAAACCTGCGGGATGTTGTTCATCAACGTTTGTCCATGTTTGTTTGTTGAGTGGCCCGGCTCGCCAGTTCTGCCAGCGCACCAAGGGCCTGCTTTTTGAGTCTTCGATTTGCTCGTCAGATTTCAGAGCCGCGTCTGGATTTGCCCGGCGCTTTAACCTTGCCGTCAAGTGGTCGAGCGCTGCGTTTCCTGTCTGGATCTGCTTATTGGTTCGTTTCTGTTTTTCGATCTGCAACGGCAGCTCGGGTGCTGGCATTTCACGCAGTAGTTGAGCCGGTGCCGGCCAACGCTCACAGGTGGCGAACAGCGTTTCGAAAGCCTTGCGGATGCGAGGCGCGTCTACGTGCTCTTCCGTTTGCTGCCCTTGCTGAGCGCGACCAGCCACACATCCAGCGTCCTGGTGATCGCGTCAGCCGCAGGCGCGCCATCAAGGCGCAATGCAACCAAAGCCATCAGCCCGCTGGCGACTTCGCGCTCTAGCCATTTCTCAACCACGAAGCCTTTCCTCCAGAGCATTCATCGCCGCCACGGTCTGGCTTTCCTTGCGTGCCTGCGGTGGCACGGTGCGCCCCTCTGGTGCCAAAGCCAGCGCATTACCGCTCGCGCCGGACTGGTACTGCGACATGACCTGGTACAGCCAGCCATGCCCTTGAGTGGTGTTGCGAGGCGACCGTTTTCTCGCGCTGTGAGCGTCTGCTCGATAGCCCACAGCCAGCACTCGGGCGGGGCTTCGTGGACCTGCCCGGCGCGCTCGATGCGCCGGGCTTGCACATCAGGCAGCAGCTCACCGAGCAGTTTCGCTACGCGGTCCATAGTCAGTTCACGGGTCTCAGGCCGGAACAGCCCTAGGTAACGAACCAGGGCATGACCAAGCGGGCCGGACATTTTGAAGGCGATGCCCAACGCCTCGCGGGCGCCGTCATGGGCAATCAGCGCGTCCAGAGAAAGGGTCGTTCCGCAATTCGGGCAACGGGTACGCATCAGTGAACCCCTACTTGCCGAACCTGGAGCCGACCGCCACAGGCAGAAACAATCGGCGCCGGGTGATTGCGGAACCATTCAATTTGCGCGGTTGACCACTCCCGTTGTCGCCGCTGGGCGGCATAAGGCGGTGGTACGCTTCGATCGCGTCGCGGAACCATTCGGCGACCTCTTGCGACGGGAAGACACGAACTGGAGTGCCATCGCCGGCTTCTGCAATCCAACATTCCTTCGCCATGTGGGCCAGGTAGTTCAGCGATTTTTCCGACAGCCAGGAACTGAATGAAACACCTCCTGTCGCATCCAAAGCCAAGTTGTTCCCTGAGGTTTGAATGCCTGAAAAAAGGCGCTCCAACAGGTCGGCCTGGTGACCTGCTGACTGATATGTCGTGGCGAACCCGACGCAACATCCTGCGAAACGAAGCTGGATCATGGCCGGCCCACTTACATGAATCTGAATTGCTGGTTTAGTGAGTTGCTGCATTTCCGTTGCCTCCACAATTTGGGTTGAGTGGGCACTGCTGGCACGCTCGCCAGTGCTGCATTGCCATCGGGTTGTGAGTCGGCGCAGAGCGCTGATAGAAGGCCTGGCATTGCTCTACCGTCAGCGCCTCCCCCGCCGCCACGCATTCGATACGACCCAGTACGCCCATTACGCGGCGCTCAACGCCGGCTGTGCTCGGGCTGGAGTACTTGTTCGCCAGAATGAGACTGACCGCCGTACGGCTCATGCCGATGCGTAGTCCTGCCTTGGCACGGTTAGTCGCCATTGCCTCAGCCGCTAGCAGTCGTATGAAAAGGGGCGGTTCAGCGCCCCATGCAGATATGTCTACCTTCATTGCAGGCCTCCCGACTCGCCAGTCGAAGCAAGTTCCAACTGGGTACGCTGAACAAGGTCAACCGGCAGGTTGGGTTGCCGTTCAGCACGAATGGCCAAGTTCAACCACTCGTTGAGCAGCTCCCGCGTCCGCAGCAATGCAATCCCAGGCTCAATCAAGCTGCGGTCCGCACCAAAGGTGCCTGTGGTCTTCGTGAACACCAGCTTGTTCAAGTTGGGGTCGTACACCTGAAGGTTATCCAGTTGCCGAATTTCAGGCGGACGCGGCCCTGAATACTTGCTTGTCACCAGCAAGAAAGTCTCGGCCTGCTGGAGACCGTGGTCAGTCTTTTGCACGTAACCAGCTTCGGCCAGCGCATTTAGGTATTTGCGCACTTTGACAACTGACACGGATACGCCACCTGCCGAGGCAGTCTGCGCGACATCGTGAACCGTTAAGTGCCCACCTAGGATGCGCAACGTTCGCCAGATATTCTCTGTAGCCAGATGGTCAAAAGTGCGCTCGCCCTTGCTGTTCAAGCGAGGATGGTCCACCCCTTCGTCACGAATTAACGCAAAGACCTTGCCCCTGTTCGTTGCTGCACTGGTAGGAGTTTCGATTAAACCGACAACTCCAGCCTTCGTCAGGGCTTGAATGTATCGACTGACATCAGCGGACCGCCCTGCGGTTCGCCTAACGATATCGTTCACAGTGAATCCTGGCTGAAGAAGGCGTATTGCCTCCCACATTTGCTGACGCGGCTCCTTCTTGCCCGTGACCACCAATGTGGAAATACGAGTGGTCATCAGGAAACCCTCCGGCTTGGCGCCTCACCAGTGAACCAGGACCGTTTCCCCAAGCAGCCATGTCGACACAGTCGAGCATCATTGCGGCTGCTTCGGACCGGACCTTATAAAGGTTCACTGCAATCCGACGCAGGCAACCTTTGGTTGTACGCCTCAGATCTTCCAAAAGATCATCCCCGAACTTAAGTTCTGGGTAGCTTTCGATAGCAAGTTGGCGGATATCTTCCATCGTGGCGGGTTGCGCTGGCACCCATTCCAGTACGCGGTTATGCAACCGCTCAAGACGCTGGAGAGAGCTAGGCACGCGCTCCTCACCGATCAGAACAATCGTCCCCTCACTAGCGTTGTAGATATCGGTCAGAACATTCGCCGTAGCCTTTTCCAGCAGATACTGAACATCATCGACAATCAGCGGACGGCGTGAGGTCGACAGTTGAACCGCAATCTGGTCCACCATTTCCGAGAGCGTCCGCCCAGGCAAGATGCTCATTTCACAAAGGATTGCCGTGAGGAATGCTTTTTTGCTCCAAGTGTCTCGGCATTCGGTGTAGTAACAACGATGCTGATTCGCTGCAAAGGCAGCCGCAGCGCTTTTGCCATAACCACTTGGGCCATACATCACTACCAAGCCTGGCAGCCCCACTGGGCGCGTCTGCGCTCGGCTCATAGCACCTGACAGCAATCCGACATTTGTCAAAGGAACGATTTTGGTTACACTCACTTTGCTTCTCCTATTGGTCTGGCGTGTTGGCGCACGCCGACTGCTTCCTAAATGGGCTCTTCTCAGCCCACTTGCTGTTGAAATACCTGTTTCATCGCAACGAAATCAGGATGGTTCGGGTAACGCTCATGCCACCTGGCTTCGTCTGCGGTGAGTTCTTCTCCAGCGATCTTTCGTTGATTCAACTGAACCCAAAGTCGATACCGCGCAACATCATCACCGGGGACTACAAACCTCGGCTGTTGTTGCTCAATCGCTACCGCGTATTCGCGAGCGGCTTCCAGAACTTCTTTTGTCAGATTTGCTGAAGGAGCCGTAGTGGGAGCAATCATCTCCACTCGGTGCCCTGTAAGGGTCTCCAGCTTGTCCATCGAGCGTTTGACCTGCCCTTGCTCCCGCTTCTCACGGCTCCTTTCCAGCAGGCTCATTGGCATATAGTCGGAAGCGTTACCATCAAGCAGCGCCTCCCCAATCAACTCACCGTCTAACGCATATGCCCAAACACGTGCAGCATCTCTAACGTCATACGCCAGCCGTATTTCTTGGCCATGAAAGGACCTCAGCTCATCAAGGAAGTAGGTCTGGTTGAGCCACTGAATCTCACCCCGGAGTGTCTTGCGCGTTATCTGCGGACGCATCAGCGCTTCCACCAGTGCAGGCGCTGCCACAATCGGTTCCCAGCCCTGATCAATCGCGGCCTGCCATGCCTCGTCTGGGCTCGGATAACCCATCAATCCAGTGAGCGGATCACGTCGTTTCTCTAGTCCGCGATGCGGCGACCTGTTGTATGTGGCGACCTCCTCTTCAACCCCGGCCATAAACTCCGCGAATGTTGGCATCAAGCGAGTGGTGCCTTGTTCCTTGAGTTGCTTACGACCGATGCGGTGGACTCTCGTCCCCGCGTGCTTGTCCATGTCGGCGCCGATGTAGCTCGTGAGCTTCTTCGCGGCCCGCACCCAGATGGTTTGGTGCCCTCGCTCGGAAAGACCTCGCGCCTGGCTGTTGTAAGGGATCGAGTGCTGCATCGTTCCGCCAAGGCGATCAACGACCTCTCTCACCATGTCGTTGTCAAATCCAGATCCGTTGTCGACATAGAAGATGCCAAACATGCATTTACGAACTGCATCGCGTAGAGCGTCCAATACTCCAATAGCGGACTCTGCCTCACCGACCGAAATACCAACTACACGACGGGTCGCCACGTCCAGGACTGTGGTAATTTCGGGGCGATAAGGTTTTCCGGTGATGGGGTTGATAACTTCCGCATCGAACTTGTGGCCGTCGGCCGTATACACGTCGCCTGGAAACATGTTTTTGGTTGTTCGGCGCCTGAATGGTTGTAGCGACTTCAACTCTTGAGGGCTCATTCGCCCAGCTTGCAACGCCTCAGGTGATAGCTTTTTCAGGAATCTTTGTACGGAATAGATACTCGGCAAAGCGCCTTCATATCGGCCTGAAAATTCGACATAGCTTGCGACCACGCTTGGCTTGGTTGGCCGCTGATAACACCGCAGGAAATCCTTTGCCCACTCCGGCACAGTGAGGTTCGGACGCTGACGCAAAGGGGCAAGTCCAGCCTCACCGTCGGCACGAAACGCAGCAATCCACCGCTTGAGGCTTCGTTCCGAAAGCGCGCGGCTACCGGACTTCTTGTGATTAGCCAGCTCCAGACGCTCCATGAGGTAAGGACTCAGCGCACCGTCGTGTGCTTGCTTGACCAGTACGTCGATGGCTCGGGCCTGTGTACCAACTGCACTCATGCGCTCGATCTCGCGGATGAAACACAGCCGAGCGACCATCACGTCCCTCTGAGCATCAGTCAGCCGCGACACTGCCTTGCTTTTGGCAGAGCCTGCTTTAGTCGCCAATGTCACTTCGGTAGCACTTTTCGGCGGCTCAATTGCGGCTACAGACTCAGCCATTAAGGCAGCCTGGGTTTCTGTCGGAAGGCAGGTAAACGGATACTCAATTGCCTTGCTGCCAGTCCGCTTCCGGCATTCCCAAGAAAGCCGCACTGCAAGCTTTCGAATACCAGGAACACTGCCCGGAAGGCCAGGGAGCCCGGCCAGCTCCTGAGATGTATACCAGTCACGCATCGGACTCACCCTGCGGGGTTTTACTGTGACCAACCGGACCTTTTTCGGTATGCTTTGGATATACCGAATTGGACTCGGCACGGTTCGGACGCTGACGTAGCGGCGCCCCATCGCTATTCCAGCGCTCAGGCCAGAGCTGGACAGGCTGAAGCCCCAGAGCTTGTGCGATTGCGCGCTCAACTCTCGGATAGGGCCGATGCTTTGCGTTGCGAATTGCACGCTCGTTCAGATCATTTTGTCTGGCGAGGTCGGCAAGATTGGTCCCGCGGACCCGGAGCTGGAACTTGATCCACTCCCAGCGACTATCTGAATCAAGCGGTATGTCGAAGGTTTCCATTGCATAACCATCATCAAGGGTGGTTTTTTTTGGCTTTCTAACGGCCGGTTTAGGACAATATATCCCGTATACGGGACACGGTAAACCGGATTTGGGAGTTTTTATTCCCGAATTTGGGTTTCGCATCAGCTTCATTGGGAAAAAGCACGTGGAATCAGTGACTTACGAGGAAAAGAAACATCCACCGCTGGGCGAAAACGCGGTTTCTTTTCCGAATTCGGGAATAGAAACTCGAATAGCTACGGTTGCTGGCCTGTTCGAATCCCGAAAACAGGCTGCCGAAGCCGCGAAGGTTGGCTTGTCCTCGCTGCATCGGTGGATCGCAGGTGAAGGAATGCCCGCGTTCAACTCTCTAGCGCTGTTGGCGTCAGCAGTTGGGGTGTCCCTAGACTGGATTGCCTCGGGCCGTGGCGAGATGTACCCAGCAGAGGGCCAGGTGGCGCAGGCAGGGGCCGATGGGGTTTACGCCTATGTACCTCTGTACGATGCTCGGATAAGCCAGGGACACGGCGCATGGAGTGATGGAGCCCGCATCCTGACGATGCTCGCTTTTACAAAGTACAGCCTCCACAAGAAAGGGCTGATCGCATCACAGCTTGCCGCTGTGCGCGTTGACGGTGACTCAAACGAGCCGTTTCTTAAGGATGGCGATACGGTGATGGTCGACCTGTCACGTAACCTCATCCAGGGCGAAGCGTTCTATGTGATTCGTTTGGACGACTTGTTGTATGCGAAGCGCTTGCAACGTGACCTGGACGGTGGAGTACGAGTCATCAGCGCCAACACGGCATACCCAGCAATCAACGTTCCTGCCGACAGGCTTGAGCGCTTGCAAGTTGTAGGACGGGTGGTTTGGTCAGGCGGGTGGATGATCTAAAGCACAAGTGCCAAAAAGCCCGCTAAACGCGGGCTTTTTCTTACCTGTCTGTTTTTTTCGGCCTAGCGGGGCTTTTGACACTATTGCCACCAGCTTGGGCGACCATGCCCCCGAGTTTCCTGACTTGTCCGCTTTCTTCCTTATTCTTCCCGCCAGTTTCCTTTAGTGCCATATCTCTCACCGCCTCACACGATCTGTCTAATTTAATAAACAAACCATCAGTCATCACCCGCGAAAAAACGGAAACATCGGCAATTTTGCGTTTTATCTGCGAACACCCCGCCTCAAAGTGGAAATATTAATTGACACTTGTCTGTCAATTTTCTTATGGTCCGTGCCTCCTGTATGCCATCACTGCGCCACCCCTGCCGAGCACCGCCCAACGATGCCCACCCGCGATCCAGAGCGGGCCGTTGCTGCTCGACACCGTGAAATCAAGGACCTGATCATGTTGCTGCGTCGCCTGCGAATTCAATGGAAGATCACCTTGCTGGCGGGCCTGTGCCTGCTGGCCGTCGTGGTGGTGCTGATGGTGGCGACACGGGTGCAGTCCTCGCGCAGCGCCACGCTGGTGAGCAGCGCCAGCACCCAGATGCTCGACCAGAACGCGCGCCTGCGCCTGCACACCTACGCGCAGCTGCAGGCGGCACAGATCCAGCGCTACTTCCAGAGCGCCTACCTGTACGGCAACGGTTTTGCAGACCTGGTGATGTACCTGCGCGCCCAGGGCAATGGCGACCTGCGCCAGGCCCTGACCCGCGAAACCGAACGGGCGCTGGGCAACAACCCCGAACTGCTCGGGCTGTACCTGGTGTTCCTGCCCGATGCGCTGGACGGCAAGGACGCGGCCTTCGTCAACCAGGCCGGCGCGGGCAGCAACGAGGCCGGACGGTTCTCGTTGTACTGGTCGCAGCCCAGCCCCGGCACCCTGGAGCGCGAGGCGATGCCTGAATCGATGCTCGCCGACACCAGCGTCTCGGCCAATGGCTCGGTCTCCAACCGCTGGCTGACCTGCACCCTGGAGAGCGGTGACACCTGCATGGTGGAGCCCTACTTCGACACCGTGGGCGACCGCACCCCGCTGACCACCAGCATCTCCATCCCGCTCAAGCACAACGGCAAGCTGATCGGCGTGCTGGGTGTGGACATCAGCCTGGACAACCTGCAGCTGCTGAGCCTGGAGGGGCGCAAGGACCTGTTCGACGGCAACGGGCAGGTGAGCATCGTCAGCGCGACCGGCCTGCTGGCCGGGCACAGCGAGGACAGCGGCCAGTTGAGCAAGCACTTCGAGCAGGTGTTCGGCACCGACTCCAGGGCCCTGGCCGAACAGATGCGTGCCGGCAAGGCGGCCGAATTCAACGACAACGGCCTGCTGCAGGTGAGCCAGTCGTTCGCCCCGGTGCCCGGTGCCCAGCCGTGGAGCGTGCTGCTGGAGGTGCCCGAGCAGGTGCTGCGTGCGCCGGCCGTGGCACTCAACAATCGCCTGGACACCTACAATGCCAGCGCCAACCTCGGCAGCCTGTTGATGGCACTGGTGGCCGCGGTGGTGGGGTTGCTGGTGATCTGGCTGACCGCGCGCGGCGTGACCCGCCCGATACTGGACGTGGCGGCGATGCTCAAGGACATCGCCAGTGGCGAGGGCGACCTGACC
>MQUG01000165.1:0-27885 GCA_007213375.1 Steinernema feltiae
CGAGCAGTTGGTGGCGGGAACCGCACAACGACTACAGGGTGCGAGGTAAATACTGTGACGCGGCCTATATTTTGATGAAAATCAGCTTTTTCAAATTTTTTAATAGTCTGTTAATGTCATATTCGTGTTCCTTGCGTCTTTTAGGCATAGTACTGCCGTTTTTAAGCTTCCATAATTTTTTTGGGCTGGTTGGATGGTCTTGGAAGATGACAGGTGGGCTTGTAAGCCTTCCGGACCACCCACATCGATTTTTAGAATTTTTGGAATTTCGGGACGAGTAACAACTTGTTCGATGCGTCTTAGCGTGCCTTCGTTGAACGTCAAAGAAAAAGAAAGATCGAATAAAAAGAAAAAAGTTACGGTACATTTGGATTTTTGACTCCCTGTTGGTGGATCCTCGGCAACTCAATTCCGCCCTCCAAACCAAAAACATTTCGGCCTTCAACTGACTTGATTTGTACCCAATGGACTTGCAATTTGAAGGATGATAGAGAAAACAGTCTGCGCTATCAGATACATATCCGTTTTATTGCTGAAGCGCGCTCGCGAGAGGGCATCGGACGAAAACAAGCTAAATTTGATCGCGTGCATTTCGAAGAATTTCTAGAAGCGTTTTGATGCAGTCATCGCCGCCTATGACAGCCATTTTCAGTATTCTTGATATATTGTGTTTAGAATTATCTCTTCTTTTCAATGCTTAAAAGCGCGTAGTTGCGATAGATTTGTAAAAAGTTATGGCCGATTATTCCGTCACAGTATTTACCTCGCACCCTGTATGTTCTTCTTTACTACGTTGGCGACGATAAGTTTGGGGAACAGAACGGAGGCCTCACGGGAATTCGAAGAATGACCGCGTTTTTATCTCCACAGATCCGGCGACCCGGCGGCCAAAATTAGAAACGAAACGTGCAGACATACTAGGAACAACCGTTTACAAAAGTCCCGGGAACGAAAAGCAAATTGGAAATGCCAAGTCAGCTCTCGACCGAAACAAAAGAGTAGGACCCGATTCATTATATAACGTGATCGTATTGCACGGCTGCACAAGAATTGGAGACTGAGTAGTTGACTCTTGCACTCTATACACTCTTGCCGACTGATTCCGACTCAGATTGTAAGTGCCCTTCTTGTTACATATCCGTGCGCTAAATAAAGCTCGCTCAAGAGACCGCTCAAAAGGGGGGGATACACTCCGGGACGGAGACTCGGAGAGATAAGAGCTCGGGAGGCTAAAAGCCGTTGTGCTTCTTGCCTAGCACTACTTTCCAAGTGAATTTGCAGCAGCGGAACAAAGTAATTTCTGTATTGCGAACTTCCTTCTAGAAAATCCAATTATTCCCTTAGTTCACTTTATCCACGACAAAAACTTTGCTGATGATCATAAACAATTACTCAAGGAAATCTGGAAGGAGCAAAGCGTTAAAGCTGTATTTGTGACAGATGATGAGTTTCACTTTGAGCGAACCCTGCCAAACGTCAGAAATTGCCATTGCTGGAATCATTTTCGGAAAAAACGTTGAACGAAAAGCCCAGTAAAAAATTTACACGCCTTCCTCATCGACTTTAACGTTCTAGCAGTCAAAGACAAAGAATTTTATCTTTTGCTTAATACACTTACATTACAGACTCATGTCGACAGAACAAGAAGTCGCACGGCGCTCGACAAAGCAGTCAACGGCGACGCTAACGAAGCAGGCTAGTTTGGTACGTTTGCGTCTACTTTAATTTTACTTTCATAAATGCCGCATCAATTTCAGGACAATGTTGTGGACCTGTTTGGCTCCGAGTCAAGTGTCTACGCAGATGGACTTGCGAGAAAGGTATCCCTTTAACCGGTCCGTGACGATTGGGCGCCGCCGATTGGGCTACGCCGTTTGGACGACCGGACGATTGGGCGCCAGGACGTTTGGGCGCCGGGACAATTGGGCGCCTGGCCAAATGTACTTGTCTGCATTGTAGGACATAGTGATTTGAGGTATGAAACCCGATACTTAGCTCTCTGCGCCCTACGAAGCCTCGCAAGTCAAAAGACTGGACTAAAAACCTGAGGCAGTCAGCCTTAGCGCACTTCTTGTTTGTTTTGGGCTCGCTGCGCTCGCCCAATTCACTAGGCAAACCCTGCGGCAGCTCCTAGGCCTAAGCCTGCACTTAGTACGAAGCCAAAAAAATCAATAATCGGGCGCCCAATCGTCCCGGCGCCCAAACATCCTGGCGCCCAATCGTCCTGTCCCAGTCCAGCGCCCAATCGTCCGGTCGCCCAAACGGCGTTGCCGAATCGTCCGGTCGCCCAAACGGCGTCGCCCAATCGTCCTGCTTCGCCCTTTAACCGAGTCAAGCGTAGTTAAAAGAATTTTAAGGAATCTTTGTACTGTTCTTCTTGTTCGAAAACGCTGCTCAATCGGCATCGATGACGACTTGGACGATGACCCTTGGCGGTTCGCAAGCAATGACATCTTCGAAGTAAGCGTACGTTGACGGAGGATGAGTCTGGGCAGCTTCAATTCATCAAAACTTCCTCACAACGGTCTCGCTCGGGCCGCAGCTGGAAAGGGGCTGCAATGTTAATGTCAGTGCTTTGTGCAACAAATATTTTCACGATCTTTTACAATCGTCCACGCAGTGTCTCAATTACATTGGTGGCCGACGCTCTCAGCGGCTTCAGCACATCATCGCGCACAAGACCTTCATTGTTGTATGTTCGTTCAAGCGGTGCGGCGAGATCTTCGACTCGATGTGCGCACATAAGTGAGCGGATACTGATGTCCGGTTACCAAGAAATCTCAAACAAGAGATCTTAATTTCAATGCAATGCCGCCAGTGGCTGGTGACTCTCGCAGCGCTTTTTGTTCCATAAATGAGCAGCTGACGGTAACTCCATCAGGCTCAGATCTCGGATTCCCTCCTTGGTCTTCTCCTTCCGCATCAGTCGGTTCTTCCACGAGGATCTTCTTCAATTCAACGTAAGTCAAGCGGTTCTCTTATCATGAGTTCATATAAATTGTTTCAGAATCTCTTCATTTTGTCGCCAAGCGACTATTATTGTTCACGTTCTCTCCCTACCAATCACAGGACGAGAAGGAGGAGCACGCCCTCTCGATCGACCCGGTTGCACACAACACGTGCACTATAGACAATCTCCTATGCATCCGGCTAGATTGGGACAAGAAGTTTCCAAGGTAAATAAGCTTGTTAGCGTAAATTCTTCAATTTAACTCTTTTCAGTCGCTTTTCATCTCAGAACGAATTTGAGCGGCATTTACGGACCACGCTTCGCATTATCCAAAGCGAAAAGAATCCGGACAAAGCAAAGCAGCACTTCATAGAGGCCTTTTACAATGGTACAGCCAATTAGCCAGCCAGCCAGTACCTGGGTGAATACATTATCCCTACAGAACAGCGGGACGAAATTTCGTTCCAAATGGTAATGATGGCAATTCCAAAATACGAAGAGACGCAGACATCCTGGGTCGCCGAGACGGCACCCATACGCTGGGGCCGTTAGTGGACGCCCGTATGAGCTTCCCCGACGGCAGGATCTCTCTCGTAAAGGGACTGTAAAGGGACTCTATGTTTACAGGACAATTCGTCAAATTGGAGCATTTCCAACGGACGACTACGACACTAATGCCTCCAGCACTGCGGTGCAGTTTATCCAAAGGCCTTCCCGAAGGATGCCACCTACACGGATGAACAACGCGACCGACAAGCAATCGACGCGCTGACCTGAAAAGCCCAGAAGAAGATCGGCGCCGCACTGCTCGACGCAGCACCCACATCTTGGAGCGACGCCATGGAGCTCGCGATCAAGAAAGAAAAACTCCTCAAACTGAGCGAAGAGGCACCCGATCGACTGGCGGCAGTGACCGAACAGCTGGAACAGCTGTCGACCAACTTCGCCACGCGTTCATTGGATCCAGACCCGCGCAATCGCCACCACCGCGACACGTCGTCATCAACCGTCGTGGACGGCTGCTCCCGCAGCCGCCTGCCAGGGCAACTCTCCGTCCCCACCAACCGTAATCCTCTGTATAATGTGCCGCTAAAAAAAGTTGTTGTTATTTAATGTCTCTGTGTTTGGTTACATCGGGTTCATCGGGAGACGGCTTTCGGTTGGTTGTTAAGCGGACTCGGCCGCCATCACAATAGAACAAGACATGCAGAAGAGAATCGACAACTTCGAAGGAACCCACTTCGGGTAAGGTCCGTCGCGGACCCAACCACGTCATGCAAACCTTAAGGTTCATACACCGCTAATTATATTTTCAATATTCCCTATTATTATAGAATCACCGTCCCCCCTCTCCACCGTCCCCTGTTACCATCCGTCCCCCCAAATGCAATTGACCGTCCCCTCGGAAATCAGACGCAGTGAAGATAAGCGTGCTCTCGGCATTTCGGGATTTGGCTTTACGCGTCATCGAGGAAAAAGGTGCGATGGCGCGAAGTCAACATTGCAGCGAACTTGGCACTCAAGGGCGGAGGACGGTGATTCTTGAAAAGTGCCGAATTTTCTGGCATTGCTGTCTGATCAACCGCTGAACTGCTTTCGATCCGAAAACCCAAATTTCTTGATCATGTCTTTCTGTAATGAATTTCGTCTACGAACTGTGGCCCGGTCCAAGCCACCTGTGGACAGTATTAGTACAAAACTGACAGATCACAGGAAATCGAATGACCTCGTTGATCCTTTGACCAGTAGTCGCAATGAGTCGAAGTTCCATGTTAGAGGTCACATGAGTTGATTTTCCGCGGTGATGCTGATTGCATAGGTGTTTTATTCAGCTTACATGGACGGTCTGTGGTGTTTAAAGCAATGCAGGCATCCAGTGCTAATGAAAATTCTTTGCAGGACCATGTCGACATCAAAGCATTTCACTGTAGTGCATGAACTTATTTTCATTTTATCATTTCATTTTGTTTCATTTAAATTAATGTCCACTTTCTTTAATCCCCCAAATAGTGATCTCAATCGACTTTCTCTGATTTTCCAACGTTTTGTAGTAATCGGGCAGTTGGTTTATAATAACCTCTGAAAACCTCCTCTTTTCCAGCCATTTGAAGACTGCGCGCCCTTTGTAAGAGTTTGGTAAAAAGGGTTTCCGCACGTTTAACTTGCACTTGCCAGTGCTCGTGCAAAGATTGACGCGATTGTCCAGCGTTTGTCCAGCAACAATAAAGTACAGGGTTATAGCGATCCGAGATCTGAGCCTGATGAGGCAACCGTCAGCTGCTTATTTATGGAACAAAAAGAGCCGGCATTACATTGAAAGTAAAGCGGACCTTCCAGTCGCGTCGGGACTCGGCCGATCTGTCCTTGGTCTTCGCAGATCGCATTCTTCCAACTGCGGATCAACGTGTGAACGACGATTGTATTAAAGAGTTTCATTTATTCCGCAAAAATCAGCGAAACGACCTCGTTCGGATCTTGTTTGGTTCAAGCGCGTCAACTTCAGCCTTCAGTTCTACACGCGGATCTCCTTCAATTCGAGGTGAGCGACATGAGTTACGCGTTCTGTAGAGCAAATCGAGTTTTTCAGAAATTCATGGAAAGGACATGTTTGCCGAAGCGTTGACTCAAGAAGGGCAAGAAGGAAGACAAGCTATTATCTCAGGAGGCGGAAGCGGCGCGTCATCGAATACAAGCCGCTAGCCTTAGCCTATTCTTTACCTTCTGTGCACTCTTAGTCACTCAGATCACATGCAGCCACTTGCGTCTCAAAGAACGGTTCGGTCGCACTCACTCACTCATTAAAGTACTCCACGAGAGACTTAATGAACTGAAACCACCGTCAAATAAAGCAATTGATTTGATCGACCTGCATGACCAAATCCTCGCAGTTACGGTTCAGATGAGACAAATCAATCTTTAGAAGTCGAGACGTACGACAGCCGACTGAAAATTCGTAGTAAATTCCCTCGAACGCGATCTCAAACTTGGATAATTAAACCTTTATTGAATAATAAAGAATAATCCGCGGAAATGGTTTAGTTACAATGAATTAGATGCAAGGAATAAGATGGGTAAGCGTCGTCGCGGGTTTAGGGAGGGCAGAGCGCAGGCGACCTTCTCCGATGGTCGCTGATGTTGTGACTGCTCCTCGCCGTGAAGGTTGGGTGTGACCTTCCTTTGTTTATGCTATGGTTCTCACATATGGCATCGTTTGGTTCGTCGCTTCATCTTCAAGTGGATTCCGCTGACCCTCGTTGGTGCCGAGAGCCGATCTTATCAGCAGATCGGCTTCGGCACGTCTGGCGGTTTTCCTTTGCTGGATTCCTGTAGCGAGGTCGCGTTCGCGACAAGCCGTTTAAGGCTAAGATCATTTTTGGATTCACCGTTAACAAAACACCGTTGCGGCGAGCTTCGATAAGCTGTTCGAGAGTGGCTTCGGACAAATGGACGAATCTTCTTGCTCCTGGGGAACATAGGTGCTCTGCGGCGGCTGGCATCTGGCAGGTGGATAGGTGACAAATATGGGTGGCGAGGATAGGGTGGGAGGTCGAGTGACTGAGTCTTGGCTGGGGAAAAGGGGGCACACGGGTTGGGAATACGGAGTGGCTGGTGGGAGGGACATTAGGATCTGCGTGTTTTTGTGTCGTTCCGCGAAACTCTGGCAATTTTAACGGTTCGTGTCAACCTGGCGCCGCCGACTTGGCGCCGCCAGTCATCAAAATAGGTAAAAGACGGTGATTTATGCATCTGAAACGAAGTGAGTGAACACTTAATGATAGGACCACTTGACTTACGTTGAATTGAAGAAAATCCTCGTGGAAGAACCGACTGATGCGGAAGGCGGAGACCAAGGAGGAAATCCAAGATCTGAGCATGATGGAGCTACCGTCAGCTGCTCATTTATGGATCAAAATGCGCTGCGAGAGTCGCATTACCTTGAAAGCCTTAAATAGAAGTAGCATATTCCGCCACCAGCTGGGACCACCGCCACCCGCCACCGCAATCGCCCCCGCCACCGAATAGGGTAGGTACCCTCAGTATCGGCCAGGCGTTGCAGCGGCTCCGAGTGTCCAAACGTAACCCGTCACCCATTACGAACCTGTGTGTAAACCAGAGCAAGACATGTTCTTAACAAACGCTTTATAGTGATAACCAGCAATCAAATACAATTATGGCGGTACAGACACGGGAGTGGGAGAAGGGAGGCGGCGGGTGGCGACAGGCGGCGGGGACGAGACGCGAGGCGAGAGCCCGCCGGACGGTGCGGGTTGCTCGCAGGCGACTGGCGATTGCCGCTCGTCTGCGCCACTCGCGAGTGACCTCACGAGTGTTTGGCGCGCCGCTGCGCGGTGCTGCCACACACCCCTCCTCAGCGGTCTCCCTTGGGGCAAACCACCCAATTGTGATCGGTCTTGAGGCACGACAAGCATCCGGTGATTCGGCATGCTTCCATCGCCTTATGATGCTGGGCTCCGCATTTCCAGCAGATCGTGTGCTTGTTGCCCTTTTCCTCCTTTACCTTCTGCTCCAGCTTGGCTCTTCGCTCCGTCGGTTTCTCTTTCTGGAACTCCTCGCAGGTGAACACCGCGTGGTCGGGTTTGGAACACCATCGGCAGCTGTTGTTCGTTCTCCCGATCATCAGGGTGTGGATCTCCAGGCTTTTCGCTATCTTCTTGAGCTTGTTCTCGCTCTCAATCCTCTGATCCTCTTGGTCCCTCATTCGTTCATTATCCTTCTTTAGTCGCTCCATAGTTGTTTAGAGAGGGAATATGGTATAATAATAGGGAATATCGAGAATATAATTAGCGGTGATGAACCTTAAGGTCCGTGACGGACCTTACCCGAAGTGGGCTCCTTCGAAGTTGTCGATTCTCTTCTGCATGTCTTCTTTTTCTTGATGTAGTTTGTGTAGGAACTCCTTAATTGCCTTCATTTCGTTCTTCATGGTTATCAGGTCGGGTTGGCATAGCGCCTGGTGGTGGTAACCTCTGGCTGCCTCTCCGAAGAGATACCCAGACAACATTTTGGTCATGGTTGGGTAATCCAGGCCAATTGCGTTTGCTATTCGCATAAATTCCTCCAAACGTTCGTATATCCGCCGTTCCGCGGAACTCTGGCCATTGGATAGTCCAATCCAATGGCGTTGGCTATACGCACGAACTCCTCCAAAAACTGGCGGAACGTGCGTTTGTCCGCTGATCCACGGAACTCGGGCAACTTTAATGTTGCCGTGCGTGCATGAGACCGTGATTCGGCTCCCTGTAATGCGACCTGGAGGTCGCTGAGCTGGTCGCGCAGCTTATCAATGTCGGTCATTGATCCGAGGTTTGGCTGGCAAACCAAAGCCTTTCGTTGTCTCGAGTCAAATGGATTTTCGGGTTCTGAACCTTTCTTTTAAGCGGTCTTCATTGCGGCGAGACGGTGGTTACCGTCAAGTCGGTTCATGGGTGTGGTTTCCTGATTCCGCCACCATTTACCCTTCTAAGAAAATCTGAAACGAAGCGAGTAAACTCGTGATGCAAGGACCGCTTGGCTTACGTTGAATTGAAGAAGATCCTCGTGGAAGAACCGGCTGACGCGGAAGGAGGAGACCAAGGAGGGAATCCGAGATCTCAGCCTGATGGAGTTACCGTCAGCTGCTCATTTATGGAACAAAAAGCGCTGCGAGAGTCGCCAGCCACTGGCGGCATTAGAGTGTCACATGTAGCATTGCCTTCAAAGTGAAGCGGAAGACCGTCCACTCGCGTTGGGGCCAAATTTCGTTTTCGTCCTAAAGATTCTCAGTTTCAACTTGCAATGCGTATCATAAAAAAGCTTTTTCTCCCCTCTATTTAACCTGTGATTGTAAGCTACCCGCGTTCTTGCATTTTGAATGTTCAACTGGAGCGCGCGCAAGCAAACACGTATTTGCACTCGACAGCTTATCAGCGCACTTTCGGCGCGGAGGTCCTACCAGGTCAAGTCATGTTCAAATTAGTTCAATTCAAAGAAATACATGACATCATCACGTCCTTATTCATTGCGATGCCGCCAATGGCAACTCTCGCAGCGCTTTTTGTTATATAAATAAGCAACTGACGGTGGTCCATCAGGCTCAGATCTCGGATTCTCTCCTTGGTCTCCTCCTTCCGCATCAGTCGGTTCTTCCACGAGGATCTTCTTCAATTCAACGTAAGTCAAGCGGTTCTCTTATCATGAGTTCACTCGCTTCGTTTCAGATGCATAAATCACCGAGCTGCGAGAGAGCCTCGATGAAGAGGACAAGGCAAGCCAATCAATCGACCTCGAATCGGCGCCAGAGGCCAGACCAGAGAGCTCACAGGCCAAGAGACCCATAAGGGCAAACGACAACCGTGAGTGGACGAAACGCCGGCCGGGAACCAGTGAGCCAACGGCTCTCCCGAACGGACCCATCGGACCGTCGATGGTGCGAATTCTGTGACCAAGTCAGTCACAAGGCGGAGCAGATTCCGGACGATCCAGGAACGCCGCCAGCGCATGCAGGAACAACACCTCTGCAGCTTCGCTCCCTTGTGCGACTTTCACCTAGATGACAACGCTCTCCGCGATGAATCCTTCGGCCGAAATCCAACTGGATCTTCTCCGTATGATACCTCATTGTGATCAGTGAATTTAGAATTTACATGCGTCTGTTTAGGTAAACTGTTAAGCATTGTGGACAACTTTGAAGTGGGGCATGCGGCGAGCATACTAACCACTGCCTTTAAGGAGCACACTGTGCGTCTCCTTTTAGAACTGAGGCGACAAGAGAATACCCCCAAGGTGAACGAATCGAAGTAATCTACCTGTTGTGTAACCACACCTCAATGGTTTATGTTCAGCTAGCGATAGTGAATGCCTTCGAAAAACCCCGTTCTTCATCAGCGTGCGCACCGGAATACTCTGGTTACCTCAATCCAGAAGAACAATCTGCTGTTGTAGAAACCCCTCCTGAGTCTCCATCTTCCAAGAGCACTTTATTGTATCATTGTCGATTCCGGAACCAGGAGGAGACGGAAACCGCGCAATCGAGCAATTTACCGTATAAAATCGTTCATCCTGGGGCAATGGATATCGACTTTAGTATCCCCGAAGCGCGGATCAAAAAGTACCTATCCGATGAGTTTGTGTCTATACGCTGACTGGGCAGCCGCGCATCATGACGTCATTCGAATGCAATGGTAGTCGTGCGCAGTCTATGAATTCCAATTGTCCGTATAGCTCAGCAGCGCTTTTGTTTTCAAGGTGAGGCCGCCTGTATCGCTTCTCGCAGCGCTTTTTGTTCCATAAATGAGCATTGACGGTTACTCCATCAGGCTCAGATCTCGGAGTCCCTCCTTGGTCTTCTCCTTCCGCGTCAGCCGGTTCTTCCACGAGGATCTTCTTCAATTCAACGTAAGTCAAGTGGTCCTTGCATCACGAGTTCACTCGCTTCGTTTCAGATTCATGAACCGTCTTTTACCTATTTTGACGACTGAAAAGTGCCCAACTTCCGAATTTCACTTTGAGTTGACCCTTTAGGAAGCATCAAGAATATCTTTTCTTTGCTCATCGGCTAGATTGATCACTGACGCTGCATCTGGACGTTCGAGATGGACGAATTTGGTGCCCTTTTTGGATTGCAGCAACTGTTTTGACACGGCGACAGGGGCATGAACAACATGAAGTTCGAAGCTCGAGTTTTTCTGAAATACGTGGAACGGACACGTTTGCCATAGCGCTGATTCACAAGGAAAACATGCTACTAACTATGGAGGAGGCAGCAGAAGCGGGAATTGTCATCCCAAGGTCATTTAGACCTTTCGATCACAAAATGGAAGTTGCAGAGCAGTGGAACAAGTACGACAACTGGGACACGGTAACACCCAACAACTTTCTAACCCACACCGTCGTTCTGGGTTACTAGTTAGGAGCGCACCACTGTCGCGCAGCACTCCGGGGACTCGAGTTTTGCCTCGACCACCTCGGAGAGGGAGCCCCCGCCGAAGCCGCCCGGCGAAGCGACACAGAACTCCAACGAGTCCAGCGCGCCAAGGAGCTACAACACCGTCGCCAGGCGGAAGCCCGGGAGCAACGAATTTAAATAATAATCTTAAACTTGACAAAATAAAGAAGGTCTCTATATCGTTGGTATGTCTGAACTACAGCGCAGTGAAGCAAAGGCACAAGGCGGTCTTGCGAAGATCAGAATTCGTCTCAACAACGCAAACGCTCAGAAGCGTACGAACATATCCGCGTAGGTCGCGATGTGGCGTCGCTGCAAAGCAGCCGATTTGTGTGATTCGGAAGCTGTACGCTAGGAGGACAGATGACTAAATCAGAGATTATCAGTTGCAGCAAAACCGAGTATTAAAGAACCTGATCGAAGGAAATACACGTCAATGTTGAAAAAAGCGTCATTTTGGACAACGCACGTGAGGAGCAGGAGCAGCGAGAAGAAGACATGCGGTAGCATTGCTCCAGAAGAGTCAACGCGTTTCTTTCTGCGCGCCAGGGAGTTTAAAGCTTCAATTTCCAGCTCTTCTCCCATGCTTTGTCGATTTCCAACACAATGACTCGGAATTGTGTCGTAGATTGTTTTGCGAACTTTTAGTCGACAACGCTGTTAGTTACGTTTGTCTGAGAAACGCCGTGGGAAAGTGAGTAATTGAGATTCAGACAAAGAGAGTTTTTTCGCGTTCTTTGAAAAACATTCACATTCTGTGTCTTAGTAACGCATTCCATAATTCCGCACAATCAATCGCATTGCGCTAAGCGTATTTTGGCTGGAAATTTGATCCCAGTATTGTCTGTATGTTTGAATTTTCCCAGAATTTGATGCATTATTTCAATGCCAGCTGACTGTAGTAAAAGATCGTTTCAAGACAAGAAATTAAGAATTTTTGTTTGTTTTATGGCCTGAAAAACCGTACCTAAAGCAGTATAGTCGATTCTGCTATTATGAGTTTTGAGTTAAGACATTGAAGCTTTAAGTCATAAAAAAACTGAGAATAATTATGAGGTTTTTAGTTTGAGTCATGAGTTTTCTCTAAATCGAAATTAAAATCTTAAAAATCATCGGCACTGGTCTGGGGACATCCTTCAATCTGAATCAGCTTAATACAATAAAAGGCTTACTGGATTCTGATAAGTTGATGCTATATGCATTTACAAGAAAACCTTGACAACGCCATGAGACTAATGTTCTGGTTGCCAGTCATCGTCGGGCGTATTTTGTGGTGGCGATTGGTCATCGATTGCGGGGATGACGTTGGCGCTAGCTCGATCGAAACGTAACAAATCGATTGTTCAGCGCTGTTTTGTTCCGATGCGCTTCTCCGCTGCTAAACGCAAATCGCATGTTGTAATCTGTCTGTGTCTGTTCCGACGGGTTTTGGCCTTCAATATTGTGAATTTCTCCTGATAGAGACTGTTTCAGAATGTCTTTCAGACTGTCTCAGACAATCATTGTCGACTCAACGCCTGAGAATCGTATGCAATTGAATGTAAGTCGTGATGCAGACATGATGCAGCTGTGATGGTGGCCGAGTTCGTCTAACAACCAACCGAAACCCGTCTCCCGATGAAACCCGATGTACCCAGACACAGAGGATACGTTAATTCACAACAACCTTTATTAGCCGGCTTAATATACAAGGATTACGGTAGGAGGGGAAGGAGAGGCAGACGGGGAACTAGTGCGCGCTGGGTCCTTAATCGAATGAGATCGGGCTGAGAGCGCTGGGACGCGATGGTCAAGAGTGACCCCTCGTTAGACGGGGAGACGCAAAAAACGCACTGTACATACAAGTTGTGTGCGTCACGAGGAGGATCGAAGTCGAATGTTCTTTTCTCTTGGAGAAAAGCCTCGTAGGTTCTGATCGTGTCCATATATTCCGCCAAACGTTCCTCGATCGCCACTCGCAGTCCTTCCAGAATTCTCAGTCGTAATGCTCTGACACGAACGTCTAAGATCGACTCCGGTGCTTCTTCAGGTTGCAGTTCGTCGCCGACCTCCCTGATCCAGAACAAATCTGGATCCAGAGCTTACGCTCTGGGTGGAGTTTGTATTCCAACAGACCTCCGAGGGCCAATAACGCACCGCCAACTACTGCGACGACCGCGGGTGCCACCCGTTTGGTTTTCTTTTTCTGAAATGCCTTCGATCAAAAGAGCACTTACAGTATGACGACGACGGCTTACCGATATCGAATCCGCGTAAAACAATTCGCGGGGGGAAGCGGCTGAAGTTTAATTGAATGGATGAACTGAACGGATTTGTTTACAGAACGGAGATTAGCCTCACTTACGCCAGCTTAGCAACCTCAGCAGTGTCTGCAGTAGTAGACGCGTAGTCGTGGACGTCTGCTGCCATGTTGGCAACAGCGTACTGCATCGGAATCACGTTGGAGCTGTAGACAACGTTGCTTTTCACACCGGCAAAAAAGTCGCATTGATACAATTGTTGAGCAAGCGCGAATTTGCATCCTTCCTCGTAGGCCTGAACATCTTTGTGAACGATGTCTTTTTCATTCTCCTGTACCTGCTGTACGATTTTGTCTTGAAAGAGATTCAGAATTCCAAAACACAACGGTTCTGCCGTTATATACAGCACGTTTCGATGTTCCTTTCTTGAAGCAAAGGCGTGCTTTGCCTTAGCACACAAATCCTCACTGCGCACTTCTGTTAATGAGTTTGTTTTAATGAGATGAGTATTCTCTGTGCGCCCGGGGTTGGCCGTGTGCACCTGGAAGCAATAAATTGAACCAACTAGAGCTAAATTAACTTACCAAGTGCTTTCCAAGTACCTCAATGATAGTCGTCTAGTCGGTAAAAGAAGGTGATTTAGGATTCTGAAACGAAGCGAGTGAACTCGTGATGACAGGACCGCTTGACTTACGTTGAATTGAAGAAGATCCTCGTGGAAGAACCGACGGATGCGGAAGGAGAAGACCAAGGAGAGAGTCCGAGATCTGAGCCTGTGGGAGTCACCGTCAGCTGCTCATTTATGGAACAAAAAGCGCTGCGAGAGTCGCCAACCACTGGCATTAAAGTGGACGTTCCAGTTCCATATTTTGAACAGAGCCTGAAATCTCATTTTCTGGATTTTCTGAGTATCTTCTCGGCGCCCAATGCTTTGACTACGTGACTAATGTGATTTAGAACGGAAGATTTGCAATGAAGCTTTTCAGCTCCGACGGAGTCACCTTCGCCCACAATGTGCAGGCGATGCGACCAAAGTGTAAGCCAAGAACTACGTCATGACCCAAATTTGGCGCCTTGACGTTGTTATTGCCTCATTATGGTTATAGGAAATTGGCTTCTTTTAAGCGAGTGCGATATGATGTGCTCACGTTCAGTTGGATTCGATTTTGTGGACGCAGGAAAAGGCGAAACGGCGAAACAATGACTAGAATAGTGAAATTTCGATCAAAGTATAAGCCAAGAACTACGCTTTACCACTAAGACACTAAGACAAGCAGTCTAAGCAGTAAGGACGGGAGTTCGAAGTGGGTTCGAAGAACCGCGTTTAAGAGTGAGCGTGACACGACGTTTCCGCGCAACCATTACCGCGCAACCGTTACCGCGCAAACCGTTACCGCGCAATCTGTTAACGCGCAATTTAGAGCGCAGTTTTGCGCGGTAAACTTTTTACTGATTTTCTTTCGATTTATTTATTTGACAAAGCGGCGCTAAAACTAAGATGACGCTTCGCACTAAGCTGAACTTAAGCATAGCCGAGGGTGTTTAGCCTAGTTTCCTGGCTTACCAGGCTTCGTAGGGCGTTCAGGCTTCGCGCTACGCTCAGCTTAGGCTGACTGCCTTAGTGGTTTAGTCTAGTTTCCTGGCGTACAAGGCTTCGTAGGGCGTTCAGGCTTCGCGCTACGCTCAGCTTAGGCCTAGCTCAGTGGTTTAGCCTAGTTTCCTGGCTTACCAGGCTTCGTAGGGCGTTCAGGCTTCGTGCTACGCTCAGCTTAGGCTGACTGCCTTAGTGGTTTAGTCTAGTTTCCTGGCGTACAAGGCTTCGTAGGGCGTTCAGGCCTCGCACAGATAGGGTTTGCTAACCTAATAAGAACAACGTTTAGATGTTTTGTGACATGTTCTTCTCTTCATGTCGCTGTTACCAAAATTGCGCGGTAACGGTCTGCGCGGTAACAGATTGCGCGGTAACGGTTTGCGCGGTAAAGGTTGCGCGGTAATGGTTTGCGCGGAAATGTCATGACGCCAAGAGTGAGAAACTTGACTCACGTTCAGTTGGATACGATTCTCAGAATTCGAATCGACGATGATTGTTTGAGACGGACAGTGGAGCGTCTGAAATAGCCGCGATCAACTGAAAATCGCGGATTTTAAGCGAAAACGCGCTGAACTACACACGAGCAGAATGCAATATTTGTTTTGCGGACAGTGGAGCGCGTCAGACCGCCGAAAAACGCAGAAAAAATCGATCGAACGAGCGCCGACGTCATCGCCGCTGTCGCTGTTATTGCAAAAACGCCGACGGCGGGGGAGGGTGAGAGGCGTTGGAGAGGAGCTCACATTGTGACTGTTGTATTTGAACGACTGCGCGCTTTCTGGCAAGGGTACGAGTGACGCTGACCTTCAAATTGCAGCTTGCTCGTCGTCGTCGTTTCGTCATTGACGTCATTGCAGGTAATCGGCCTGTTTGGTTCTCGTCCGTCTGTCTGTTTGTCTCTTACATCTGTGTAAACGCGTTAAATAGTTTCTCTACGAAGCCTGGTAACCACTAAGGCAGTCAGCCTATGAGATGAGTCTAATCGTTTGAAACGCTTGCTTCAAGTGCTTCCTTCCTTTGCTTCAAGTTTAAAGCGTTAAATTTTCTTGTTGTCCTCCTTAATGCGCTGGCGGACATCCTCGAGTTCAGAGCCGTGGTTTAGTGAGGAGCTCGCCAGCCACAGGCTGCATTGCTTTAATAGTCGCTTCGGAACCAAAAATTGTTTTTATTTAATAAACTGCTCGTTCTAAAGATTCTCAGTTTCAACTTGAAATGCGTGTCATAACGCACCTCACCGTTCGACTGAGCGAGAAGCTCCAGTACTCGAATGATAGCATCAGCGGAGTTGAGAGATTCAGTTGACGAGTCGATGTCGAAACGGCTTTTTTTATTCCTTTGGCTGAGTTGATCGAAGGGTGTTGAATGAAAGTTCAGCGTAAAGAACGCAGCTCGGCATTACCGGCCTCGACGAGGGAAAAGAGCTTCAGCACTGGATATAAAATAGTAAAGGATTTTTGACTCCGCGTGGTGCAGGTAGTCCTCCTTCGGAGTTGCGCGAGATGTGAAGCGTGCGAGTGAATGAGACACGTGGGAAAGGTCAGGGTTTTATCTGGGCCCGAAGGCGACGAGAGATATACAGTCACGATGGGTATTGAAGAGCCTCAGTGTGAGAGGCGGCCGGCCTAGAATCGTCGGTGTCCTCGGCTTTTGTATGCCTCGTCTCCGGACTTCCCATGCTTATCTGTAAGGAACTGTATTATCAGTCGTAAATGGGCCCCCGGGAGCTAGCGAGCGGCACCGGTGGTTGTAAACCACCCGGAGCTCGCTTCGGATTCCCAGGCTGTAAACTCGGTATGGAATTTAGCAGATAATGTGTGACTGCTGAATGCAATACTTTGCTGTTTTCAATCAAGTAATTCGGCAGATAAAACCCCAAAGTAGGACATTTTGGCACAGCCGTTTCGGCACGGCCATTTCGCCGTGGGCACACTTCGGCGCGAGGTCTTACCAGATCAAACCATTTAACTAAACTTAGGCATAGCCGTGGGTCCTAGTTTCCTGACGTACCAGGCTTCGTCGGGCGTTCAGGGTACAAATCACAAAGGCGTTCTTTATTCAAAGCAATCAGAAGACATCAAAAGCACATTTGAACCGTTAACGGCAGCCTTTCCCAATCTAAACTGAGAAAAGATGCCAGCAATCACGAAATCTTTCCAAGATCAGCGATTGTCTCTTGAATTTGTAAGAAGTTGTCTGCTGTTGTGTGGAGTGCTGAGCGCGTCCCGTCAGTCTGTCCATCAACTCCTTCGCTGGCGTCGCAAAGCAAACTCGAATGTCCAACTTGTTCTTGTGGTAGTCGTCCGGATCATTCAGAACGGTGCGCTCAATTTGTTCCAGAACAGCCGATGGAAACTTAAAATCATGGTCGTAAATGCAAAGACGACTTAGATCGCCTGACATCACTCGCTCCGCCAGGAAATGCTCATTTCCGCGAATCTGGTTCACGCTAATCGCAGTCGGCTTTCGTCTTGAAAATTGCTTCTCCAAGACTTTGCGATAAATCCGATCGGACGTCAGCGTGTCGATTTGAATGCCCGAGAACGACGACTCTTGAAGCCAAGCGGAGAGCAGTTCTCCTCCAGGCAAGTCTAGCGAACCAGCGGCGTCCATGCATAACTCTGGTTCGTTCGACAGGAAAGAAACGACTTTCAGAAGCTTCTTCATGTCCACAACGTCGTGGTTCCATTGACTTGGATAGTTTCCGGCTGCCATTAAGCCAATCCAACAAACTCTCACGTGTTTCTTCGCATTAGGTAATTTCACCAGATTGTCCAGCGACAGAGCCTCGAATGGCCGCTCGTAGTCACAAAAACCGTGCTTCCATTTTCCGTCAACAAATCCAATGTAGAGCATCAGGCGTTGATTCTTCGTTCCCTTCGTTTGGCTCCAGTTAGGCGTGATGAAAAGAGAATGGTCGCAAAAGCACTTATTCGATTCGCAGCACTTGCGGGTCGCCAATACGCGCTGGCTGAACTCATTAAGGACGGCGTCCATCTTCAGGTGATCTTCCAAGGTGAGGTGATTATTCGGTCGTTTCCTTGGGTTAAATGAGTGAAATGTGAAATGAAAAGCAATGCAACAATCTATTTAAAGCAATGCTTAAAGTAAAGAAATTCAATGCCAATCGAATAATCAAAAATGTGGAAGAATGCGGTCTGTTAGCGATTTGTGCGACGGAGTGATTTGAGACCTCCGCGCGTCTCACGGTGTAATGCAAACAGACGCTGTAGTGAATTTGGTAGTGAATTTTATGCTCACTCCGCTCACACAAAATTTACTAGGCAAACCCTGCGGCATTGCGTAGGCCTAATCCTATAACAGTTACGGTATGGTCAGCCCAGAACAAAGCTTTTAAACTTAGTTTTATCCCTGTTACAAGCAGCAACATGTGCTGCCTGCGGAAGAGCCTAAAACAAGTCAAATAATCATCGTTATTATTAACACGTTAACATCTTTAAGAGCACGGAAAAGTCGCCAGCGTGACACGACTTTAGCGCGAAATTTTTTATGTTCAAAATTGTTTTTGCATTTGACTTAAGTTTTATGACAGACCTCACTTCCTCTGCGCCTTAAGCAAGTTTTAGGCGTTGCCGGAGGTAATTTTGGGCGAGGACTTGTAATTCTTACGTAGTGTTGTTGGGAAACAGGCTTTGAACTCTGTTTTTAGGCTTCGTCTTGAGCTAACCATGCTGTAACTGCCTTAGGCTTATCCTAGGAGCTGCCGCAGGGTTTGCCTAGTGAATTTTGGGCGAGCGCAGCGAGCACAAAATTCACGAGGTTTACTGGAGGCTTCGTCCTAGACTTTGGCTTGAACCACTTCGACGTCTGCTCTGATCTTGTTGTTAGTTCAAATGGTCTCTGAGTCCAAATATCACAAGCTACAAACAATATTATGGAGAGAAGAAGACGTTGGTTGTCATCGCGACTTTACCGTTTGCGCTAAAGACGTTCTTGCTGTAGTCTTCCGGTTCTTGGACGATTTGTTCGAGTACAGCAGAAGGGAACTTGTAATCACCATAGAGACCACTCTCTTCAAACCTCCAAATAGTGATATGAGTCGACTTTCTCTGATTTTCCAACATTTTGTGGTAATCGGGCGTCAGTTGGCTTAAATCAATTTCGGAAAACTTTCTCTTTTCCAGCCATTTTAAGACTGCGCGCCCTTCGTTTGAGTCTAAATGCTGGAGTTTTAAACCGCTTAGCGCCGGTTCGTTGGAGAGACAAGAGACCACGTTCAGTAGCTTCTCCACGTCCACAACATCGTGGATCAACAACATTTGATCCTCGTCTTCTCTAACGTCTATCCACGAAACGCTCATGTTCATCAAACTTGGAAACTTCATCAGTTTGTCCAGCGATAGAGTTTCGTTGTAGTCACTAGGACTGCGAAATCCGAAAAGCCTTCCGACCCCGAGCAAGCTTTGAATAAAGTCTCCAGACTCAACTCTATCGGGATTCCAACACACTTTAGAGGGAGCTTTTACACCATAGAACCACCAAAGGAATCCCAAATTCCTTACTAATCTGAGCCCCTGCGAACGAATGTGAGCCTCTCCGGAAACTTTACCACAACAAAAAATCTTTTATTTCATAAACTACTTAAGCCATCATAATCAACACTTAAGACCCTCGCCTGCGCTGAGAGGCAGGCGGAAGCCGCGGAGCTCCGTTGCGCCAAGCAGGAACTACAGGCGCAGCGGGGTTAGCAGAAAACGATTGCGTTCGAGGCGGCCAAATTCCCGAATCCGGAGTGGGGCTCCGTGCGGGATCACGGCGACGAGGTTTTGCCATGGGGTGCACGGTATGAGGGAGGCGCTTCCACGTTTGATCTCGCGTTTCACCAAACGAGAGAATTCCTTTTCACATTTGTCTTGACTGCACGTTTCGTAGCCGTTTAAGGCTAAGATCATTTCAGGATTCACCGTTAACAACAGAAGCAAAAACACTATCTTCATGCCTGATGAATACTGCCGTTTCAATGAGAATAGTTCATGCGCAATCTTTTTGTTTGCAGTAGAGCAGGGATCGGGTTCTGAATCGATATTTAGAGACTGAAGGGTACGACAAACTCACCCAAGGAGTCCACAAATCGCGCTTGAATTGCATGTAAAGTAATGCAATCGACATCTTGGTGTAGTCCTTGAACTCCTGAGCGTAGGTATCTCGGCCCATTATCGCTTTCCAGTGAGCCTTCGAAACGTTTTGCGCCCTGGAAAATCAGGAAAAACCCGGAGCGCATCATCACGCCTCAAAATTCATATTCTTGATGCTTCTTATAAGGTCAACTCGCACGAGTTTGCAGTTCCGGAAAGTGAAATTCGTGAGTTTGGCAGTTTCCAGTCGTCGAACTAGGTAAGCGAGGGTGATTTATGAATCTGAAACGAAGCGAGTGAACTCGTGAATGATAGGACCGCTTGACTTACGTTGAATTGAAGAAGATCCTCGTGGATGAACCGACCGAGGAGAGGACCAAGGAGGGAATCCGAGATCTGAGCCTGATGGAGCAACCGTCAGCTGCTCAGTTATGGAGCAAAAAGCGCTGCAAGAGTCGCCACAGGCGACATTGCTTTGAAAGTAAAGTGGACCTTACAGTCGTGTCAGAACTCGGCCGACCTGTCCTTGGTCTTCGCACATCGCATTCTTCCAACTGCGGGTCAACGTGCGAACTCCAATTGCATTGAAGAGATGCATTTATTCCGCAAAAATCAGCGAAACGACCGCGTTCGGATCTTGTTTGGTTCGAGCGGGTCAACTTCAGCCGTCAGTTCCACGCGGATCTCCTTCAATTTGAGGTGAGCGACATGAGTTAAGCGTTCTGTAGATAAATCAAGTTTTTCAGAAATTCTGGGAAAGGATTCATTCTCTCGCTTTGCTTCATCCATCATCCAGTGACTGATCGCTTTCATTCAGAAATGGAAGATTTGATCATGTCACCTTTCCCTCGCTACGAAGAGGATGAATCTCCGATTCTGCAAGGAGAAGGAGATACGCCACCTCCCACGCCGGAGGATCGCTCTTCACCGGACGTTCAAGTTATCATCACCAACAAGCCGGACATCTCAGTAGTCTGGTCGGAGTATCTCCAGAGTCTCAAAGTGCTCCTGCAGCAATCGGAGACGCACGCCACCGTGCTGAGGCACGTCCTCAAGGAATACGATGTCGACCGAAACATCGAATTCCTTCTCTTGCGCACGACGGATCGGCGGGTCGGCAGCCGCGGCAGCCGCGGCAGCAATGATCACATGGGGAGTGACTTACGGAGTTATCTCGGACTCAGATATCGTCGATGCGATTGAGGAACTGTGTGAAAGGCGCGAGCAAATTTGTCTCACAAAACTTGTGAGTGTTTTTAGAGTATTTTTCCTCTCATCAATATAATTTGCAGACGAGCCGATCCAAGCGTGGATCGGATATGAGCCCGTTACTCGCGCTCAAGAAGTTCAAGAAAATCGCTCAAGAAAATATGGTGATCTCCAAGGCGTTCGATCGCGCCTTGAACCACAACGGTGACGGAGAGCACCGGTTCTTGGGCGTCATAAAAGACGCCTACGGCCGCTTGGGCCGCAGCTACGGCGATCTCGCCGAGTCCGCCGAGGATTTCTAGAGATATGTTGAGTTAGTTGTGTTGTTGTAGTGTGGAAAAACTGTTTAATTTTGTTGAATAATAGTTTTTCATTGTTAGTTGACGCTTGTTTACAAGAGCATAACAATACTGCTATTGAACACAAAACAATTTAAAGTGCTGCGGCGTACTGTCCCTGCGGCCTACAGTCCCGCGGCCTAATGCCCCCGGCGAAACGGCCGCGGCTTAATGTCCGGCAGCGTAATGTCTCGCGATCTAATGTCCCGCGGCCTTCAGTCCCTGCGGCCTTCGGTCTCGCGGCGAGACGGCCGCGGCGTAATGTCCGGCGGCGAAATGTCTCGCGGCGTAATGTCCTGCTCCGGCTAGAAAGATAGCCTTCGAACTCGCACTCAATCTGACGAAAGAGTTGGCCACAAAACTCGAAGCGCAGGACGCCAGTCTGTGGCGCAGGGTCAAGGACCAATTTGAGGTGCCTGAAATCTCGCTCTCACAGCAGAAAGCCGAGAATTCGTCGTTTCTGACGGACGGAGCTATTATGCGAACTATCCGCAAGCACCTGCGAGGAAACGCGCACCAACGCCCGCGCAATCAGCGCTCAGGGCCTCGTCGCCCAGCGACAGGTTCGCAGCGCAACGCGCCGCAACGCCCGAATCGTCAACAACGTGCGTACCAGCAAGGAAACCAGAACCGACCGGAGCGTCCTACCCGTCAGGGCCAGCAAATCCGTCACCAGCGACAACCGGAGAACCGAGCAGATCAAGAGCACGCGGCCACCCCAGCGGATCCAGCAGCTGTTCGCGGCAACTCAACCAGAAGACGACGCTCTAGAGCGACGACTCGAGGAGCTGTTTCCTCAAGGCCTCATACACCCCATCTGAGGCCCGGGGAATATCATGGTTTACGAACCATGAACCTCTTTCTCTGCCCCCTTCCACCCTCTTTTTCTCTACTGGCCCCGCCTCTCTCTCTCTATCTCTCCCTTATCCCCGCCCCCCGACTCTCTCTCTCTCTCTCTTTGTATTGTCATTTTCATATATTCACTTCTCAATAAATCCACTCTAAGCGACCGTTGTGTGCTAGCCTCTCTCTGTTACACCACCATCAGGCGAGCTCCGAGCGAGCCACTATGAAGACAAGAAATGGCGCCTAAAGAAATGTTTATAAGTGCTTGTAGGCATTATCAGTCACCATTGGCCTCCGTCTGAAGATGTGGACCCATCATCACTCCTTCTTCACTGTCTCTACGGAGGAGGATCTGGATCCACCGGTCATCATCAACTACCGGCGCATGGAGGCATCAGATGCGCCCACAACAGACTCTTTGTGGAGCTGGGAAGGCCGAAAGGTCAAGAACAATTCGACTGGAAGCGACAAGGCGACGAATTGCCTTCTCTGCTACCAGCAGGGACGATTACGGAAGTCCATCTACACCTCGATCTCGACCTCGACGCAGAACAGCGAGGCCGCCAATTCAAGAGGCCGTACGAAGGCCTCGAACGCCTTTGTCTCTCAGACGACGTTGCGTGGAACGTCCCCAAAGGCGATTTGCCGGACGAATGGATCGACACGATTCCGCGTCCGCGGAGAACGCGCGCATCACGCGACCGCTGGGACCGAGGATGGTACGCATGGGACGGTCGGTTGCGAAGGAATTCCGGTTCTCAAAAGAGCTCAGGGAGCGCGGACATTGCACCAACCAAATTAGAAAACCTGGATCATGTAAGCCGTTTTTTAATTAACCTCAATTTGTCTAGACGTCCAAACACAGTAATCCACTTGTCAATGTACCCCTTCCCCACCGCTACCGTAACCACTACCCGCAGCCACGTAACCACTTCTTTTTCTTGATGTAGTTCGTGAAAAAACTCCTTGATTTCCTTCATTTCGTTTTTCATGGTTACTATGCTGGATTGGGGGTTTGGTGGTCGGGTTACGGTCGTAACCAATGGTTGCTGCCACGCGGGACTTTGTTTGCTCGATTATGTGATGGCACCCTAAACTTGGGTAATTAAACCTTTATATCTCGGCCTAACATGATATACAATTACGCACGAGGTAAAAATAGGAATATAGATCACGAGACCGAGACCCGATTGGTTTTGAGACCGTGGATGAGTGGAAGACGACGGCTGCGGCAGAGCTGTCGCCGCGCAGAATGGCGATTGTCGTGGTGGCGGTGCTCTTCTTCACTGGACCGCTCCTTTCAGCGTGAGGGCGGCGGTCGGCTCATTCGCATATTGGCGCTGTTTCCCAGCGCAGCCATGGTTTGTATTTTCCTCTTTTTGATGGTTTCCGTGCCCAGCAGTGCCGATGAGAACATGACAACAACTCCGTTGGGCGCTTTGGACGGTTTCATGGTTTCCCTTTTTGGTGGGAACATGGTCATTTGGCTCAGCATCAGATGGGTACGGTACTCGTGGTGATACAAACATGGATTCAAACACAAAAACAGGATGAGTAGACTATGGATCAATAAGCTAAGGGTTATAGATTACATTGTGAACGAGAGGATGGATATGGTAAGAAATTTTAGACAAAAGAGTCGCTGTCGCGACAGTTACCAGGTCCGGTTGGCATAGCGCCTGGGTGGTAACCTCCACAGTGTTTGCAGTTTGGACGTTAGTCCCTGCATACTCCTGTGTGTTTCCTCAAGCACATTTCACAATGATTTCCTATCCTTCCGATTGTTCTTCTTTCCTCTGGCCTTTGTGTTTTTTTGGCACTGGTCGGAGTAGTGGTTGCTTTCGGCTCGTTTGTTGAATTATGCATGTCACTCGATCTCCGTTTCGGTTTCTTGGTCTCCCAAGAAACAGAAAGATGATCTTTCTGAGTATATCTGCACGTTTCTCTGGGAATTGGATGGTTACGGCTTCTTCTTTGATCGGTTCTGGTATGGCGGTGAGTTGTTGCGGTGTTGTTCCGGTCGAGGTTGATTCTTACAATTTCGAAAAAATGTCTGGGGTTTCTTCAAGTTCAAGCCACTGATCACTTTGATTGGGATCCGTGACGGTGCCCCCTTTTAAAGGGGTTCCTGTCACGCGGGTCTTTTAGTTTTGACATAAAGTCTGAACTTGTAGGGTTGAGAAGGGATATGGTAAGTATCGAGAATATAAAGACTATTGCCGGGTCTTTCTTCTCTGTGAGCGAGGTAAGCGGTAAGCGAGGGTGATTTATGCATCTGAAACGAAGCGAGTGAACACTTTATGATAGGACCTTGAATTGAAGAAGATCCTCGTGGAAGAGCCGGCTGACGCGGAAGGAGAGGACAAGGAGGGAATCCGAGATCTGAGCCTGATGGACCTACCTTCAGCTGCTCATTTATGGAACAAAAAGCGCTGCGAGAGCGGCGAGCCACTGGCGGCATTAGAGTGTCACAGGTAGCATTGCCTTCAAAGTAAAGCGGACCGTCCAGTCGCGCCCGGACCAAATTTCGTTTTTTTTGTTTGATTCTCAGTTTCAACTTGCAATGCGTATCATAACGCACTTCAAAAAGGGTGCTTTTTCTCCCTCTCTATTTAACTGTGACTGTAAGCTACCCGTGTTCTTGCATTTTGAATGTTCAACTGGAGCGCGCGCAAGCAAACACATACGACGGTTTTCATATTCGCCCTCGACAGCTTATCAGCGCACTTTTGGAGACTGACATAATTTCCGTTTCATTCGATTTTGATCCGTTGCTAAAGATGCTTTTGCCAACAAACAACCGCTTCATCGTTTCTTATGGGGATAGAATTTGGTGATTTGGCGCAGAACCAGAGCGACTACGAGAATTGTAAAGAAATCAAAATGCGCGGATTCGTGTGGTACAACTATAGTTGTGAACAGGTTGGCTTATTTCCGCTGTTTGCTAGACTTCCAGTACCTGATTTGTAGTCGAACACCGCTAGAAGACTGTTGCTGAACATCTTCAAGAGCTTAAATGGTAAGGTCAATTTGAAACTGATAATACAGAGGCGCGGAGTGCGCGCGCTCTAGCGTTTATCTTTAAAATTAACAGTGAACATCACACAAAAGACGTCATCTGAAAAGATCTATTCACAGGTAAGAAACCACTGATTGTTAACAGTGTTTTGGACTCTAATCATTGGCGTTTGCTTAACGAACTTGAACATCGGTAGTTGTTTTATTTTCCAGTTGACCCGACTTTCTTGTTCAAAACTGCAGAGCTTCTTCTCTGTCATCTCATCCATCAACTCTCTTGTCGAGTCGTCAAATTGAGCGAAAATTTCAATCTTAGTCTTGCTGTAGTCTTTGGGGTTTGCCTTAACGTTTTCGATAATTTGCGCGAGAACGGCAGAAGGGAACTTGTAGTTACAAAAGATCCATGCACGTCTCAGCTCTCCTGACATCAGGCGACGCTCCAAAAATGGCGCACTTTCTTCGATCCCCCAAATAGTGATCTTAGTCGACTTTTTCTGATTTTCCAACAATTTGTAGTAATCGGGAGTCAATTGTTCTATAACAAACTCTGAAAACCTCTTCTCTTCCAGCCATTTTAAGACCGCGCGCCCTTCGTAGGAGTCTAAATGCTGGGGTTTTCGAACGCTTAGCGCCGGTTCGTTGGAGAGGCAGGAGACGAAGTTCAGCAGCTTCTCCATGTCCACAAGATCGTGGTTTAAGAACATTTGATGATTCTCGCCCTCAACGTCTATTGCCGAAAGCCTTATGTTCATCAAATTTGGAAACTTCATCAGTTCGTCCAGCGATAGATTTTCGTTGTCGGCAATGATGTTGGCAAATCCGTACTTCCATTTTCCGGCCACCAAACCGATGAAAAATTTGAAGTGAAGCTGCTTGATCCCTTTCGCTTGGTTCCATTTACGATCGAAAAACACAGGTTTGAGGCAGCTGCATGCGTGTGGTCTTTCACAGCATTTGCAAATCGCCCAGACACGTTCGCAGAAGTCGATCGGCACGGAGTTCATGTTCGGGTAGTGAGAAATGAGTTTCCGCTTCTTTCCGCGTCTAAATGAGGAAAAGTGCGAAGATTTACGCGAGCAATGGGTGTTACCACGTTTGTCCATCGATGATACGACAATAGGAGAAAGGCGATGCTCAGCGCAAGAAGACCGCCGGCTGCGATGAAGAACGGATATTCGTTTCCGTCCAGAACGGCCTGACGACAAACCATTTCGTGGTTTATAAACTCCGTCACTTCCTGAAACTCGCTATCAGCACAGAGAACGCGCTGGGAACAAACCTTTGGAGTTTTCCCAGAAGCAGTGACGGCAAGAAGCGCCAGAACGGTGAAACGGATGAGCGATTGCATGCTGGTGCTGACCGATCCGACTGTTGGAAGGTTCTTCGAATGGAAGAAGTGCGGTGGATGTACGCAGAAGTTGTCTAGAATCATTCTATCGTGAAATCGTGGAGTCTAGAATGGTTCACAAGTTATAATATCTGAAGGATTATTTCCGAAAGCAACATTCTTAACGATTTTAAAACGATTTGATTTCTAGTGCCAAAAATGGAAGGACACTGCTCTGACTCCGCAGTCGTCTCTGCTCAACGGACGATTGTGAACGCTGCGAAACGACGGCAGTGAGTGTCTTCCCTTTCCTAAAAGACTTTGAACTTTTCTTTTAGACGACTGAGGAGCAAGTATTGTCGGATCAATTATAGTAATTACCCTCCCCAGCTGCCTGAGGACCGCGGTGGGACCAGCGAGCCCTCGTACACTTTCGTTTTTTCAACTTTGGTAATTTTGAGTTGGCAAGTTCGTTCTCGTGCGCCCTGTGTCCGTTTGTACTATTTTTTCTATACGAAATGTCCGCTAGGTCATAATGCATCGGATTCCAAAGTTTCGCACGGAACAGAGCATCCTGGGCCGATAAAATTGAAACTCCTCGAAGTGGGCCATTGCTCTTACGGAGCTCCACCCATATTTGGCCGTTTTTGGACATAATTGGAAGCTCTTTTGGCTTGTGAAGGCATGAATAGGCCTTTTGCAACCTTGCGCTCACTGGATAACTGCGCTCTCAATGAAAAAAACAAAGAATTTACTCATAAATCCAACAATGACAGTGTACTGGGGTCACTATTTGAGGAAAGAACAATTTGGCTCATATCAAGCTCATCATAGAGAGCAAACTCGTTTTCTACACGCATAATATGCCACAAACGACACAGACGTTTGTTTGATATGCTTCAACCTGAAGGTCTTCTGGTCGATTTCCTATACTTCGGGTACGATTGCAACAGTTCCTCCTCCTACGGAGTATCCATCCCACAAGGCGATAAGCTTGAGGACCTCACTTGCGGCTCGTACTTCTGCATAGCCGCTGTCGTGCGTACTCACATCGTCGATGTTCTGACTGTGGTGCAAGAAGTGTTCGGGTCCGTACCATTCGTATTTGCGGATTTCAGGTTCCGATTCGAACTTCTCTTGTTCTTCGCTGTCACCCATCTGAAGGAAGAAGTGGAATGCAATGATGAATAGTCAAAGTTACTTTGATGCTGGGGTCGTTGTGGCGTTTTGCTGGTAAATGAAGTAGTCTGGCGTCGAGAGTCCATGTAGCTCACAACGGAAGATATCTGGGTCTTCAATAGGAGTTGTCTTAAGATTCAGCACCAATG